>LUCH01000951.1:41045-74048 GCA_013368495.1 Paragonimus heterotremus | reverse complement strand
CGTATGTCATCTGATCGTTTACCGTACCAGGCATTACATGCTGAGGCCACCAACAATTGGGTGAAACTGCGTGGTGGTCAAGCAACAACATGGTCACGAAATATGAAGAACTTGACTGCTCCATTGAGCAAAGTGTGTAGATGTCGCTTGCCTGGATGAGGTCTTCGTGATCATTCAACTCGTTGGTTAGAAACGCTATCCGAGATGGCGATGTGTCGCAGTCAATGGCGTACCTGTATCCATATCATTTTTGGTTCTTCCGCTTACTCTTATTTTATTAATTTTCAACCTTCTAGGATATTCCACGTCACTGTTGAGGTGAGCGGCGGCCCGAGCCACAGTACCTTTTGGTCAGGCTCATGGCTGTTATGGTGATGATGATGATGTTTATCAGTCTTATAAGGTCCTTCTTTAGCACATTCTTTCTGCCTTAACCGGCATTAGACAGTGGTTAAAACGAGAAAATAAAAATATCTAGGTCTTTCATGCTGAACACAAAGTTCACATTTGATTTTCTGCAAATAGCAGTGTTGTGTTGGCCGCTAATCCTTAACTGATCCTGTCAAAGGGTTTGTTAAGAGAAACATGAAAAATCGATTAATCGGTAATTAAGCTTAAGCGAATGGATGCAACATTACTCCTACTCTCAATAGATTGAACCATCGACAAGTAGACTGACAATACTACAGATTGAACGGATTAGAAATAGTAGAATGGTGTATCACTCCGTGAGAACGATAAGGTACATTCCTTTCTGCTAGCGACTAATAATGAATGAGTTTACCGAGTTAGCCTTCATCCCTCTGGTTTAATTTTCTCCCACTACAGTCCTCTGTTATAGGTATTATTCACAGGATGGAATGATGTAAAATGGGGAATCGATTATTTTAGTTTGAGGAGAAATAACTTTAGGGTAAATGTGCATAAAAGTTTGCCAAAACTGTCATGTCAGTTAGAATGAATGGAATATGCTATACTTCCAAGCAAAATGATCATTTACGCGTTAAATCGAAATTTTAATTTCAGGCCGCTCATTGCATTATATCCTTACAAGTTATTGCACTAGAGCTCAAAAATGAGTACAGGTTGGGTAGTTATTTGTGCTTGAGAACACATATCAATTTCGGAGCACAGAAATGTAAAAAAGTCAACGTGTGACCTTAACTGCATTGAGCAAATCATAAGGGTATAAGGTATATTTACCAGTCGTTTTTATATCTAAGCAAGGTAGCAAGAGACGCCTTTTGATTTCACAGGGGTATGTTTGTCAAAGTGTAACTTACTGTCGTGTAACACAAAGAGATGAAACATTTTGCACTCAGGAAACTGTATGTTTGAGGGGTCATAAGTAGATGGGTGATTAATCAAATCTCCCGAATTTAGTGAATGTGCCGTAAGCAACAAATAATCCGACAGCTTTGTCAGGACGTGTGCATGTTGTATTCGAAGATGACCATATAGGTGAGTATTGCTGGTGAAGGCATTCGAAGTTCAGCAAATTTGTATAGTTAACCTAATTGGCAGATAGTCGTTGCGAACATTCGATGAGAACGCAGTAAATTACTGATAAGTTAAATAAATATGAATTTCAGTAACAGAGTAGAAAATAAATTTAACACTGAAAACAGAACTCATCAAGGATTGCAGAAATTGTTCAGAAAGGTAATATGCTACTGTTAGTGGCAAGGAGGTAAGCATTAATATGTCATACAAAACCCATCCATTTTTAAGGGTCTGTTAGTAACATCGTTGCCCAAATCGGTAGAGGATACATGATTACTGATGAGTCTGAAATGGTATGGTGGAACATGGGTTAATGCGAGCAAACCAGCTTCATGTTGTTTGTTTAGAGCATTTCACACTGCAGTATATAACCTGACATCTTAAGTTCTTGTTCTATTGACGTGTTTGCTATAAGTGTAGCGTGATTAGTTAGGTTGCTGCACCAGCTTTTATTCATGTGTCAGAACAAAGGTTTTTCTTTGTTTCTTGATGTGACCGATTTACCTGTCATCAAGTGCAAAAAAGCATTTATAATGTGCATTTCAAGGACTGACGGTTCAAGATCAACACTATACAGTTGGTAGCGAGCATACGTTAGTAGGGCGTTGCTGCACGAATAGTATCTGAACGACCAAACGAAAAGGGTCGAAATTTTCACTTTGGAAGGCTCCGACGACAACAGGAACAAGAAATACTTAGTTGTCTTTGCCAGCGATCATCGTCTGATATATTGAAGTGGATTGTCAAGTGAAATATGCAATGTCGGTAGTTTCATGCTACAGCTCAAGCGAGTAACACAGATGCAAGTTGACTTTTGTCCACTGCGTTATCAATAAGAGGACTGAACATATTGCACACAGTGGATCGGAAACAGTACTTGTGAAGCCTGACACATACAGTTGACTGAAAGCTTATAAAAATGCATGTCCCCGCACTGTCAGTCAAAATTACAGCCAGTAAATAATCTCAGATGCTAACTATTGTATCCTCAAACAGTACCTACGAAAGTACCATTTACAATATGTCGGAAATCTACGGTCCTATTGGATAGGTGCACTTTGAAGAAATTTCTGAAGATGAACTCCACGTGACCAAAGGATGTGGTGAACATGGATAGTTTACGGATAAGGTCACGCAACAGAATCACATGTACTTTTGAATAGAATGTACAGAATTCAGCAGTGCCTAGAGTTCATCATACTTTCCTTCTTCTGCTGTAATTGTAAGAGAAAATTGCTCTGTTTTATACCACCCAGCAAACCATCACTATCTAGCTGCATACACGGTCTGCTGCGCTGAATAGGTGTGGATTTTTCTTGACAATCGCAGTGTACTCTTGAGTAAAATGACTTCGGCTAGCAGGAGAAACTCTCTTGTTGCAACTGTAGACCGTTTGAACAGCGCTGTGTCAATTGATCAACTGCATCGCCGTCCGGAACATAGAACTTCGCCAAACATCCAGTATCGATATCTGAAGCTTTTCAGTAGTAGAATTGCTTAGGGCCGTTTCACTAGAGGCAATTGTTATATAATTATGAGTGTCGTTGCAACCCACCAGTTATCAACAAACAGCTATTCATAACCTCCCGGATATTTGTGACATTGAAACACAGTCTCTGGAAGAAGGTAGGATTATCCTCAAGAAGCTCGTGGATTCAAACCAAAAACATTAGGATAGATAATCTCAGTTTTACATGCTAGTGCACTTTTCATCTTGTAAAGCGACTGTTACACCCTGAACGACAGTAGCGTTCATAACACTGTTTATCCTAAAATTGACATTTTTGACTCAACTGATCCATTCTCTATTGAGTACTATGGTCTAAGCTGGCCGAGGTTTGCACAACAGGAAGAGGACTTTTCACTCAGTACAGTACAGTCATGCGATCACAGCTAACTTCCGTGGAGTGTACTGTTAAACTATGTGGTTTAGACGAAGTACATAGGCCAGGTTTGGTAAACACGATCAAATCTCAATGGTGTTACAACGAAAACTCGTTACATGGACTCGGCTGGCGTAATTAGGAATGCCGGATGTAGCTTATTGTCTTCAGTCAAGCGCACTGCCTCCTACTCTACCCGCTGCTCAGCTAATTTAATATGGTCTGCTTCGAATGGACTATTTTGTCACCGTGGCAGTGTCGATTTGAATGACTGTACATACTTTGCTAGGTGGGTGGTGGCACTATCGCTGACATGTTGCTGTTACAGATGCGGATGATTCTGAGTTTAGAACTAACCATATCCACTGAAGACTGCGAAGATGCAGAGAAACTTCCACAGTGGTTGTTTACTGTCATAAGTAAGAATCAGACAATCCGAGCGTTACTCATATACTAATGTGGTTTAGTGTCCACAAATGATAATTCGGTCATGCCTAATGTGAAGTTAATGGCACAGTGGTAAACACGGTTGCCTCATCAAAGCGTGGTTGGAGGTCTAATCCCGGCAGTGACAAGGATATGCACTAATGACGTGTTATAATGAGTGCAAAATTTGGGTTTAGTGCTACTTTTTGAAAGTGGTTGACTGGAAAGTCTATTTGAATGCGACAGCTGCCATCAATTTTGGGTGACGTTCAACTTGAATTTAATCAAATCCCCACTATCCATCAGTAAATCGGAACACTGCGAGGCGGTTATTTGTTTGAACACAGAACGGGAAGATAAATTCTGTTCAATACCGATTGCGAACGGTGTTGCTGATACGCTCACAATCAATCAACTAACGTGAGTCTTGTGTGTTCAGAAGCAGTTGTTTGTGAACTTGACTCTGTCCCGGACTTACCGATCTTTCTTCATCCATCCATTGACTAGCCATTCCGTCTCTGTTGTTGTTTGAAATAAAAATGAAGCAAAAAGTACTTTGTTCAGATCTCTTTACATTTGGAGTTACAGAGGTTTTTTAATATACGCCACAGTCTACTTAAGAGACTGTGCTCCGTTAATCGGGGTAGTAGAAGAACAGATCACAATATAAATGAGCCGACAGCCACCGTGCAAACAAAACAAAACGTCCCGACAAATTGTACCAGCACAAAAAAAAGCCATCTTTAAACAAAAGACGTACAGAAACGATTGGATGAAAACAATTCAAAGTACACACTAATTTTGCATCGCTTGTCCTGCCGCCGCAGGTAACACCATGTGCGTACAAGTCAGAAATACGTTCTTCCGGGAAAAGCCATGATGCAACCGTAAAATTATTGAATGGTAGTTCGTACTACGCTAGGCTTATCTAATTTCAATATAACTGTTTAGCTTTTGTAACGTAAAAACTGTTGAGGGTACTCGTAAATGACAGCATCGGACTTCCAGTTAGCTCGTCGAAATGACCAAAGTCAGATGACGCCTGCGAAGAAACGTGTCCATAAGACGAGTGAGCTGCACAAATTGCCGTTCCACTCACAGCCCATATTCGGTGTAAACCAGAAAGAATCAGGCTACAAGCAATGTAAATGGGGCGCTAGTAGTCCAGTCGATAAATAGTTGGTTGACCGGAGGATAGTTCGGCGTGAAAGTTAAGCTCCGATCTCTCTAACACAAAAGACGAATGACAGACATCACAAAGTTAACGTCTAGACCTGGAACATTAAGATCTATTAATGACATGCAGGGACTAATGTCTCCGTATAATTCATACTGATACATTTTACGTAGATTAATTTAAAAAATCAAATAAATTTGAATTTTGGCGGTGAAACCAAAAAGTACATTTTGTCCATACCACATCAGTAAAGCTGGGGAAAATTAAAAGGTTAAAAACGATAATCCCTTGGGTTAGGGGAAGGATGGCACGTAATTTAACAAAAGATCTTGTTTCGCATGTTTATTTGGATGATACAAACACAGTCGCCGAAACTATATTTTATGTACAAAACTCCTCCATCTCTGACGGTTTTCAATAAGTGTGTTGATGGCTTCTGAATATAAGGGCTTTTGCGTTCGCGCTAGTCGCAGCAGTACGTAATCAAGAGATCACGACTTTTGGCATGTATAGGTCTTTCACAAACACATTGTACCAGAATTTACGGCAGAGCGAGTGTCGTGCATTAAATTTTGAATGCTGATTCAGATCGCACACTTCCAGTCGTTTAAATTCGAAGAAACTTCTCCTCATCGTCTCAAATTAATATAACATAGTCAAACTCCAGGCTCCAAAAGTTGCGTTAACGAAATCTTGTCCATCAGATAATCTAAGATACATGAAAGCGCGCAAGGTTCATAGTGTGCAAAACGTGATAACAATCATCAAAGGTAGCAGAACTACCTAAAAGGTGACTGGTAGCTCTCCAGTTAACTTTCACCATGTTTCACTTCCAGTTCAAGTTGGTTGATCAGAATAATAATGCGCGTGCAACGGTGAATTAATTGGGTAGATGTTCAGAGTATCTACTCTTATCCTATCTACATAAAACATGATTCCATGACCTTTAAATCCTCCAGTGTTTTCACAAGTTCGGACTCATTCTGACTCCCGTATTTGGGCCATTTGAAACGGTCGCACATCTTAACTGCCTCGGAAACTTCATCATCGGAGGTTGTTACAGTGATGGCGAGTCGTCCACGAGGATAACGAATGTAAATGTTGCATCAGCAAAACGTCCTTCATTGTGGTTTCGTAAGGACGTCCAGTCAACCCCCGATTGGCAAGGTTACAGTGTGTGTGTGTTTACTCGGTATTATTCTACCGATCGGATATATCGACATTCGGCTTAGAGTATAACTGTGGGTGTTTTGCACTCGACCGCCTGAAACTGTCACACTGGATATATAAAGACTTGTTCTGAGTACTGATATATTATGTGCCATAACTTGACAGAAGATTTGAAGGATTCAAGAAGGACCGGAATATTCACGTTGATCTTTCAGATTAGACAGGTATAAGCGTGTTATTTGGGAAGAAATATGCTCGCTATAGTAATGGGCACATCTTTTAGCCGTCTTTGATAAGCAAGCCCCGGTTGAGCATTTAAGATTTACTAGATAAAACAACTCTTTGGCCTTTCTTGTCAATTTCCAAGTGGCTTGTAACAAGTAAGTCATCAACGCTAAACAGCGAGAAACAGCCGGCTTCATCGGTTTGCCAAGTCAACATTGCTCAACAGTTGAAAACTATAAATGCAGCAACATTAGCAACCGAACATCAGCACAATATCGCAGTGATAACTGACATTTTCTCTGTGTTAACGTCTGTGTACATACATTTTCTCTAACATTCTCCGTCTTATACTTCTTTACACAAGTCTGTCGATCACAAAATGTTACAAACAACTAGTTATGAATTAATATAGAAGGAACTAATTTGTAGGATAATCTTCCGAAACCCCTTATTAAAAACTATCTCAAAAGTAATTCAATCCGCATTAAAATTGTCATATTAGTAGGTTTCAAATTGTGAACATAAATAGTTCATTGTAATTAGTACGATATGGTCTGATTAACAGACCGTTTCCTCTTCAAAGTGCAGTTCCTTTATTCTCACTTCAATAGCTATGTGATTGGTGCAGGTATAGTAGAATTTCTATTCTCACGGATTGGTGTAAAAGCTACCGATCAGATTCAGACACTGAATTAAACATCACAGTATGTAACGGTTTTCATGTGAACACCATTTGGATAATCAACAGAAAATTTCAGCTACTACTGTGAACTATCTTGCAGAATATATTCAATTTGATGGCGTTCTCACTTTTGCTTATCATTGGACTGATTTATTTTGAAAATGTGTGTAGTAAGTTCACAGTAGCTTTATTTATCACATGATCGATACGGAATTGTTCATACATTGCTGTCTCAAATGACTAGTGGTCAGTGATGATGATGTAACAAAAAATTCAGTTTGATAACGATGTTTCGGAGAAAAGAACTGTGTTTGGTTAATTCCAATTGTTACCTGGTACAGTCATGTAGAATTTAGTGATGATTAGACAGAACACTGATTTAAAATTCTTTAACTGCTATTTGATGAGACAAGATTATACGGAAAAAATCTGTTAACTGAAACTTCAGTTTTCATGTTTTGTGTTTGGATTATCAACCACGTAAAGGATCAAGTTTACATAAGTTTACCATGAAGGCAAACCATTTGTAAACTTAATTTAGGTAGCTCAAGGATTGTATAACCACTACGATCCTTAGGGGTGAGAAGACCTTCAAATGAAATGAAATATTTGCAATTGGATATTAAACTTTATATAGATTGGGTATCATCCACAACTGATCACAGCTATCGCATTCCCATAGACTTTCCAGTCGGCCCATTTTGAAAACATGCACTAGACTCGAGTTTCGTTCCCATTAGAATTCGTCGGTAGTGTATATCCTTGCCACTGGCGGGACTAGAGCTCCGGCCATGTCAACAGTAACATTACATGTAGGTATTAAACTAGTCGGAAAGTTATCTAGATGTCGCTGGTTCGAATCCAGCCGAAGCCCTGACTTTTTACAGTTGGGTCTCATCTAAATTCATAAATCTGCCAAACTACTTATAAGTAACATCTAGATGTGTTGATATATTTTGTACATTGCTCAGAATTACTCGCAGCTTCCGCATTTCCATTTCCATTTCAAGAGGGACCGGAACGTTTAGAAGAAAGAAAGAAATTTGTTCACTATAGTCATAAGCACATCTTTTAACCCTGTTTGAGAAGCAAGCGTTAATGACACATTTATGAATTACTATATTAAAGGATACCTTGGCATTTCTTGTCAATCTTCAAATGGCTTGCAACAAGTAATTCACCAACGCTAAGCAATAAGAAACTGCCGGCTTCATCAATTTGCTAAGTCAATACTGTTTGACGATTACACACCACAAATGCACCAAATTGAACACATGAACATCAGAAGAAGATCGTGTTGAAAACGGACTTTTCTCTGGACGTTGATGTCTGTGTGCATGCAATAAGTTTCGTTATTTTCCCTAACATTCTCCGTCTTATCCAGCTTTACACAAGTTCGCTGATCACAATATTTTACTGTCCAGTAGTTATGAATTAATCTAGAGGGCACTGATCTGTAGGCTAATCTTCTGGAATCTCTTACTGAAAACTAGTTCAAAAGCAATTCAATTCGCTTGAAAATTGTCATGTTAGTAAGTTTCAAACTGTGAACAGAAATAATTCATTGCAGTTGGTGAAGTATGGTCTGATTAACAAACCGTTTCCTCTTCAAAGTACATTTCCTTTCTTCTCACCTCAAAGGCTATGTGATTGGTGCAGATATAGCGGATTTTATATTCTCACGGATTGTTCTGAAAGCTATCGATCACATTCAGGCATTGAATTAAACGTCGCATTAAGTAACGCTTTTCATGTGAGCACCATTTAGATATTCAGCAGAAAAATTCGGTCACCACTGTGAAATACTTTGAGGACTATACTAATTTTGATGGCGTTCTCAGTTCTGCTTATAATTGGACTGGTTTATTTTGAAAAAGTTTACAGTAAGTTTTTTGCAGTGTTTTTCAAAATGGCTTTATTGACCACATGATCGACACGGAAGTGTTCATACATTGCTGTCTGAAATGACGAGTGGTTAATGATGATGATTCAACCAAAATGAAGTTTGAAAACGACATTTCGAAGAAAAGGACTGTTTTTAGTTAATTTCAACTGTTAGCTAGTACAATCATATAGAATTTATTGTTGGTTAGATAGTACAAGGATTTAACTTTTATTTGATGAGACTAGATTATATGGAGAAAAAACCTGCTAACGGAAACTGCGGTTTTGATGTTTTGTGTAAGAGTTTTCAGCCAGTTAAAGAGTCAGGTTTGCATAATTTTATCGTGAACGTAAGTTAGGTAGAGGTAGGAGTGAGAAAACGTTTAAATGAAACAAAACATATGCAGTCGAGTATTAAATTTCAATAACATTAACATTACAAATGAGTATTAAACTGGTCGTGAAGATATCTAGACGTGCTGATATATTTTGAATATTATTAGGAATTATTATCAACTTTCGCATTTCCATAAATTTTCGATCAGCCTGTTTGGAACAGAAGCAGTAGAATACAGTTATCCTCCTGTATGAACCTATCAGATGGATGTAATCTTGTCATGACTATCAGTTTAACCTTGCTCATATATTTAAAAGATAACCGCGTTGATAATTGAGCCATTGTCCTCATACAACGCAAAAGCGAGTCAAACAGTTAAATGTGTATTCCCGTTCACTTCTCAATAACGCTGAGAGTGTTCAGTCGTCTCGACAAGAGACGTAGCTACTGTCCTGTTAATTCTAACAGATAATCTCACAACTAGGACAAATCTTCTAGTTGACACCTCGGAAAGTATGAAGCTTTTCTAACGTAGATGTCAGGAACAACTTTTGTACAATTTGCATATTGAGCACATTTAGCTTTATCATATCAAGTGCATAGCTCAATCGGGAAGTTTATAATGCAAAGTCCATGCAAATGTGTTTTTCAAAATATCTCCCAGATACTGATAAATTTTAACTGATATTCAGTTCATTACAAACAAAATTGTCACTTCATATAATTAATGCTTAAATATTTCGTGGGAATTTTGCTTTCATCAGAGTGAGAAGACTGTCGTTTTATCGCAGACGTTAAAGGCTGTAATCGGTTTCAAATCACTTAACCAATCGACTTACCCCTACAGGTCTACTCTGTTGTTGCATCTATTGCCCACTCTCATAGTTGTGATGTTCAGGAATTTCATGATTTCTTCAAGAATATCAAGGCTTTCAACACTTGTTAATGAAGATTCTTTTAAACAGCTCGTTGGCCTCGTTTTTCTCACTACTTTAAAGGGAGCAAAATGTTTTTACTGCCGTTTTACGTGAAAGTTCACCATCTTAATTCAATACTTTCCAGGTGTAGTTCTACAACATAAAACGCATGTCAAAAGTACTAACTTACATGAGTCCGGATTTACTTTTGTCCTCGTGTTCGTCATTTTTTAAGAGTTCAACACAAACACAATATTCATATTCATGAATTAGCTACTAAGCTGAAACAATAGTTTTTCTAATCTTGAATCGAACGACTCTGATCACAAAAGTATTCTACAGATTATCATAGTTATTGTTGCTCTTACCATTGTGTAATTCACTGTAGATGAACTAATTGTTTTTTTCACCTACTCAAGAAGTGATTGCTTAAAATGTTGAGAATCCATTTCTACGGGTTCAAAAAACATGTTATCAAATTGAAATAATTATGAATAACCGCATGTAATTCACTCACTCAGACAGCGCATTTTTAAATATATTATACTATACTAGTTCAAAATGAACTTCTTTATACACTTTCAGGCTGTAACGTAACACTGTCTGGACCAAATGGTAACTTTACCAGTCCAGGTTACCCAGGCCGTTATCCAAGTAACACTATTTGTTTTTGGGAAATCAAAGTGGATCCAGGCAAACGAATACATCTTTTGTTTGACCCGGTGAATGTAAGTTGCTTCAAGACTGTTTGAGTCTGATCGATTGAGTGTGTTCGGATTGAATTCGTCTGACAACGAGTAGGAAGAAGGTGAATAAACAGAATTTTTAAGGACTGAGTTTTAAAAAACTCATCTGCTAGCGAAACAATCCTTTTAGATCACTGGTGAGTAGTAGGGGATTTGGTTTATTTCAAATTGAACATCACTCACAACTGATCGGAGTTGTCACATTCCCATAGACTTTCCAGTCGGCCCTCTTCAAAGCACTAGAAGCACTAGACACAAGTTTCGCTCTCATTAGAGCTCGTCAGTAATGCATATCATCGCCATTGCAGCCGGGACTTGAACCACTGACATGCTGTTCATGAGGCAACTGTGTTTACCACTGCGCCATTGACCTCACGTTAGGCGTGACCGGATTATCATATGTGAACACCCAACCACTTTCGCTTGTGAATAATGATCAGGTTGCCCGATCGACTCGAGAGGAGACACAGTTAGTTCGTGTGAAGCACAAATGAAGTTCTGTCTTGTCAGAGATACATCTGGGTTAGAGAACAATTTGATCGTTAGCTTCATCAGTTAGCTGAATATTCTATCAAACTGACCGGAGCTGCAGGATGCTTACACATAAGCACCACCATAAGTGACTTACGTAGCACCACTTTCGGTGTACACTTCAGACAGTTGGACCAGACGGCCTGTAAGTAAATATTTTTGTAGTACAACCGGCCACTACCAGCTAGCCAGATGATCAGCTGGTGCGAAATTCAAATGTCTGTGTCTCAAAAACTAAAAGTGGTGTGGCCCAAACTATATTTAAAACGTGGGACACAAAGAGCTTCCTCGAAAAATTACATAGTAGTATACTTTATATTGGAATGAAAGTCAGTCAGATATTTAAATCTAGATTAGGAAACCAAAAGTCGTCAAGAATACACTGCAATAATGAAGCTTAAACGAATAAAAGGTAGCAAATCATCATGATTCAAGGTTTCTGTAAAGGTGAGCCATGGGTTTGCTAGACGAGTGGAGAGAGTGGCTGGCTAGTATGAAGGAAAGTACTTGCATACAATCCAGTTAGCTTACTTGTGTCTGACGCACCTACTGTTATTCCGTTGGTGGCCTGATGTCAGCACGCTGATAGCTCACCAATCCAAAACTGTCAGCGTTTAGGTGATCACATCTGATGCAACAGCAAGTAATCGCGTCAGGAATTAAGGCATCTGTTGTTCCTTTGGGAGTAGCTTGTTTGAATTCAAGTTTATGCAACTGCTATCGAAGGGGCGTTGAGTGTTGTTCAGGATTTCATAGCTCCAATCATTCCGATTCAAAATGCTACCTTTCTGTGATCTAAGACTTAGGACAGTATGAAAAGGAAGCCGACAGGAGAAACTCACCGTTTCGCAACCATGGAGAAAACCATCCAGCAGTTGCTTCAGCCCTTATCCAGCTGGTCAGTATTCAGTTTCATATTTGTTCTGGTTTGGATTGTTCGTCCCTATTGGTTCTTTTGGCTTAATCCCACTGGAATCAGGAGGGCAAACTTCCACATGCCCACTTAAACTTGATATTCATAGATGTCTTGGGTAATCTATTATACAGAGACTGTAACTGTTTTACATATTGGCAACACGGTTCAAGCGGTGTCCCAATGTTTTACCGCCGGACCTTTTGTTGTGATCCAAGAACGCGGATGGCATAAGGGTTGTTTATTCGACAAAGCAATACATGGCTTAAGCATTTAAACAAAACCAGACACAAGACCACTCATTTACACGCGGTATTCGGCCTCAGACCGTCTCGGCTGTCACAGACGATGTTGCAATATGATGTTTCTTCTTGCATTCTTCCTGTGGCTTGTACGATGTCAAAATATATGCTCTGCACCTGTTACTGAATAGCCGTGGTATGAGTAGTATAATACGATCGCTCTTCTTCACTGCACTTGTTCGCTGCTTGTTGCAAACGTTTGTTCGTACTCCGTTAGCTGTTGTTCAGATGAAGGCAGCTATATCTGAACGCGCCCTTATTAATTTCGTTAGGTTATATTAAGCAAGACTTAATTCCAAACATCTGTAATCTAGATTAGTCCCAGCTGTGAAAAGTCAGAGCTTCGACTGGATTCGGACCAGCGACAGAAATATCATGCCTCAAAACGGCAAACTTTTTACCAGCTGAGCTACAAAGCTATGCCAAGAGCTGGAACATTTCACATTTGGACCTATAATCCAACTACTCAAATGTCAAAACTATCAGTGTTAACGACGAGTGGTTTCGAGTTCCATAAATCACTGCATCAAAGATTGCTGCCAATAGTCACACTATCAGTCTGCTTTCTCAACCACACTTCAGTCCATACTTCCGGGACGTGCTGGTATATGCAACTAAAAACCAATCTTCACTAACACTTTGGGCTTGTAGTTATAGGTCTTGGAATTTAAACAATAGGGCTTTTGTAACGCTTTACATAAACTAACGATAATTTTCAAAATATGTTTCTGTTGTTTAGTTATTGCCTTGGATTCGCCAAACTTCAGTAATCTTATTGATTTGATAGAGAATTATTGAAAAATTTCGTTCGTTATGCTTCTCTTGTAAATTCAATGACATTTTCACGATATCCTTAGTTCCACTATTACACGCAGTATTTAGGAAGGAAATTTTTGTGATAAAATACCGTGAGTAGTCTTGCGCTGTATTCCTGTGATCAACACATGTCGTTGAATCAAACTAACCAGCGGCGTCGCTGGCAACTCGGTTTTAGAAAACTGCTGTCACTAGTTGAATGCCACTGGGTACCATTTTATTGACGTCTTCACGAGAAGAGATCGTAGTTGTAAATTGATAACCGCTTTCAGAAGATTTTTGCTGCGAGTTCTTTTGACAAGACGTCGATTACCGGATGTTAAAAATATAGATTTAGACTTGAAAACAAAACAGAACACTCAGCAAGTCTGCTTGTAAAATGTCGTTGTGCGCTCCAAAGATCAGCACACAGCAATTCTTTATGATTCATATAAGTTACATTCAAATAAAATCCAGACCAATATCGTATGAACGATCACAGCCCATCCCGCCTATTTGTTAGCACGTAACCGTTTGGCTCCATATGCATTTCAACTTACTAGCTTTGTTCTATCTTATCGTGCAGCTACCTGGTCCTTCAGAATATATGCCATCCGACAATGTTCTCTTATACGACGGTCCGACCTGCACATCTCCTGTTGCTGGAATGGTTTTGAGTAGTGAACGGAAACATTTCTTCTCTTCTACCAATCAAATGGCCATCATGTTCATTTCCTATATGTATCTGAATGAGGTTCACAATTTCTTCGCCACTTATACTGCAGGTAAGCATCAGTGTACTATTCATGTTCACTGGGATCGCCAGCAGTGTGGTAACTTTGTTTCATTCACCCATTGGATTTCGTTTACTGTGCTATGGTATAGAATAAATAGATCGCTATTCACAACATGTAGTGTAAACAGTCTGTTGACCCCCATATACGCTTCCGTGATAATTACATATAACGTCAGCCTACAACTATTTTCTGGGTGTTTGATTGCCAGTACTGAACGGTTCGGGAAAAATCATGTGATGATGAAGTGATAATGCGCAAAACATTACGTAACCGACATTACCAAAATGTGAATCGTACTATGAAATGTCTTACAATGTTTCCGAAATTTTATCAAGTTTGTCTCTCTCCCTCTCTCTCTGTGTAACCCATAACAGAAGAACCGGACAAAAGTAAGTTTTGCAGTTTTGAAAGTTTAATCTTTCTTTAACTGTTCTGATGTTTTCTTTTTCATTTTAAAAAATGTTTTGGAGCTGTAAACTAACCACATCCTTTTTCGTTTTTGACCACATTAATAGGCGTGAAGGAGTCAACCTTCATACCGCGTAAGTCTACATCAAGTGGACCAAGTAATCGGTCCGTTTGTAGTGTTAGCATTGTAAATGATACCTTTTTCAAGACCTTATCGGTCGTTTATTTCCGTGTGTCATACTGCAAAACGCATATTTTAAATGAACTTTTAAAACGCTGAATATTGTACTTGAGACTTTTGTTTCAAACCCCGGCTTATATCCGGTGAAATTTAGTCTGTCACACTAGCCATAAGTCGGTAAACACTGGAAGTACACAGGGCAAAATTAGTTTACCCAACCCTTCATCAGTGTATAGTTCTGGTGAACGGCGACTAGTCGGAACTGGCACACATATTTGTTGCCTAAATGGAATCGTTCAACAAGCCTTCTACCTCGGCCCAGCTCAGTGGCACAACTGTACATGTCACGAATTAGAAAATGAAGAGTACGCTCAGCCTTTTGTAATCACTATCGATTATTACAAAGGTATGTACACAGGGTTCTAAGTAAAGTGTAATGGGACCATAATTTCACAAATTCCAACCGTTGCAGCCATTCTGAGCCGTTGATCAGAGGAGTACAACCTTCTGTATCACTCGCATTGTAGTTAATTTTACGACAAAATATCTGTAATTAAAAGCAATGTTCTTCCCAAAACAATTTCCAACATACTGACAATGGCATTGTCTCACGTGGTCTCCACGAGGTTTTTTTAACTTAGTGCCTACTTGTCAACTAGGTTACACATAGTTGAGAGTGTAGGTTGATTCAGATAACTTTAGTTATTGTGTTTAAAAACTCAGGATATTGATCTTATTTGTGTTCACTGATTAGATCAGTTTACAACAAACAAATTTCAATGGTTTTGCGTCATTTCAGAGTTTTGTGGAGCGAACTACACAACTGCTACTGGCTCGATATCGTTTTTCAATGCAGCCGATCGACCCTGCACATGGATGATTGAAGTCGAAGAAGGCCACGTTATCCTCTTGAACATATTCTATATAGTGGTGAGCATAACTCCAATCAGTCAGATTTTCTTTTCTTGTAGGTTCTTTTACACTTTACTCAACATTTACTAAGTTCTCAGGCGCCAGAACTTGAGTTCATGCAGTGAACTTGAAGCACGAACTTACTTTTCAGGTGGCAGTACACCCAGGCTGTACACGACTTACATGTCGATAACTAAGCTGATTATAAAGAATTACATGACTCTTTTCAGAAAATCACTAACGAGAGTTTGAAAGTAAACAACGCAGATTGGCAATAAGATTTACTTAGGTTGTTTAACCGAAACGCGAAATACATGTATGTCACTCTAGTGCTTGTTTGTACGGACAATCCGTTTTTTTATACAAAGGACCACACATTAAACTTTGAGCAGCAGCTGAAATCAACAAATACTCATTTTGCTCAAAAGATAAACATGTGTTCTGGGGCTCTTTATGCCCAGAGATGTGCACGACTTTCGACATGATTTGTGACAGCTAATGAAACAGATGCTTTCTACTGTGAATACTGATTAGTAGAAACACACTACTCAAATGTGCATTCTTATAAACAGGTACGGTTCTTCAACTTATCTGTGTGTGCTTTAATTGACCCATGATTAACCTTGCACGTTTTCCACTGCAACAACAACCTTCGGGGGGTGTCGAACATTCACCCGATTAGTGTACTTTTGGTAAAATAACCTGACCTACTTTATACAAAGTGATACGATTAGAAATGACAGTCTATCTGAATGCGTCCTGAGGATGACCAGTACGTTTGTTTTGTATAACAGTATTACGTAGGTCAACATTCAGTCGAGCTTCTCGAACCAATTCTTCTTTGTATGTTGCTGATAAGCTCTGTGACATACTCTTGTTTAAACATTCTTTCGTTCATTGAGACACCTCATCTACAAGAGCGTATGAGGATCCGTAATGCTAGAAAATCAATAGAACAAAAGATTGCCCAGTATGCCTTTGCTTGAACCGGATTGATCATCGAGCAGGTCAGAGTAAACAGTTAGTCATATAAGAAAGAATGTTCACAAGATT
This sequence comes from Paragonimus heterotremus, assembly GCA_013368495.1. NCBI lineage: Eukaryota > Metazoa > Platyhelminthes > Trematoda > Plagiorchiida > Troglotrematidae > Paragonimus > Paragonimus heterotremus. The sequence continues at coordinate 57,206 of LUCH01000951.1, read as the reverse complement.
GATCTGATTGATTCAGTAACTATCGTCAAAGTGGTCGATACCCAGAAATTAAAACCATCAATAGGACACCGTCTCATGTACTTTAGGCAAGTAAATATTTGAACAGCTAAATTACCTACCTGAAATAATAAGAGTGTGCTAGGTTAACACATTCACTTGTGTAGGGCTACATATTTTTGTCCGACAAAGTTGACTTTTTGGGCATTATGGATTCAACTGATTAACTGTTGAAGCTCATCATGCCCGCGATTATAAACAGTGCAAGATTATCGCAGTGCCAAAATCTCACTATTTGTTTCAACTGAGGCTTTGTTTTTCAAACAGAAATGAGTTTTCCGTGAAACATTAAGTTTCAGTTGCTATTGTGACACGCGGCCAAACACATGACAGGAGACGATCAGCCCGCTGGAAGACACGTTGTCATTAATTTGATAATTGGTTTGTCCTCTTAGTTATTCTGACTTGAATTTTGACTATCGACATAAAAGCACTTCTGAAGTGCTCTTTGAGACTCAAAATGATCCAGCTGGAGAAATACCATTAAAAATACGAGAATAAAGTAGCGCAATAATCAATGAGTATTTTCATACAAATTGAACCTCACTCAAAATTAACCGCAGCTGTCGCATTCTCACAGACTTTCCAGCCGGCCCCTTTCACAAAGAAGCACAGACTTGAGTTTTGCTGTCATTAGAACTCGTCAGTGGTGCATGTCCTTGCCATTACCGGAACTAGAACTCCGGTCACGCTCTTCTTGAGGCAGCCATGTTTACCACTACGCCACTGACCTCACATTAGGCACGACCAAATTACCATATGCGAACGTTCAACCACTTTTGCTTGTCAGTAATAATCAGGTGCCCACAACGGTAAACCCGGGTGCTCCATGAAAAGCTTGGCCGGAGTTCTACTTCTACCCTAGTGTATTTTTTCGGAAGGAGCCGACTGGAAAGTCTATGGGAATGCGATGGCTGCGATCAACTATGGATGATGTTTGATCTATAAGAAAACCAGAATCCCCAGCTACTCATCAGCCTGTAGTTATCAATGTAGCCAAAATTCTTATTGGTGGTTTTTCTTCTACAAATTCACATTGGCCCATTTGTGTTTTTGTCTTCTCCCAGACTAGCGGCGTTGGTCGGTACGGTATATATGATGGTAATAGCTGTCTGAGAAATACAACTCATAACTACGGAGGCCATCTGTTGAGTGGTGCCGACGTTTTCAAATCCAGTGGAAATCGATTGACGCTGCTCACTGACAGAGCTGCTTTCAATGCAACTTACGTATCAGGTAAGCCGAACCATATTAAATAACAAGGGAAACATTCTGTCCTACCGAGATGTTTTATAATTCCAAAAATGAAGAAAATATTTAGCAAATTTTCTGAAGTATTGTAACCTTCTAGCTACATTGGAAGAACGCTGTGCTGCACTGTTAACTGTGGTCGGTTAAACGGTATATTAACAATTCTATGAAACTAAGACAAATAAACCGATACTCACTGAAGACCTTCGATGAAAAATGTGAACGTCCTCTGTACGCATCTTCTACATCCCATCTGCGGGGTTAGTTCAGACAAAGATGATGTTGTTCATGCAGTACCAGACTGAAAGTAAACAGCAGGATGTAATTATATCATACTTAGTCATAATCGATTAACTGGGGTTGCGCACGTATGTATGTCGAGGATAAGTTCTGACTTCAAAACATTTCCACTGTGTCGAGGGAGATTTAGTGTAGGTGTATTGTGGAAAACCATGGTTTCACTCAATTACTGTGTTTCTTTCATGAAACGCTAATCAAGAAAGTATTCTACCCAATCATTACTGCGTTTGTCGAACTATCTCAAAAATGCAGAAAAATGAGTCGGAACTATAAAGTTCCGACCGAAATTGTACACTAAAGCAGGCTAGTTGTGGCATTTTTGGGTATGGCAGTGACTAGCATACTTACGATTTATGAAGAGTTTATAGGTATTCGGATTAGCACTGGTTTTCGATAGTCGGATTGGAAAGTCCCGAATAAAAGCAGCCGGATGGACTATGGTGTCCATATGACTTTCGCGTGTGTTGTCTGCAAATCAAGTCTTGAATTTGTAAAATTTATGAATGATATGATACGGTTACACAAAGCATACCTATACACTATTACCACTAAATATTATTGTTTTACTAAAGGCCCACCAGAAATGATTGATTCACCAGGTTTTGGTGAGTATGTCAGCTTTTTCCATCGGTTGTTTATGATATCAGTTACACAGTCACAACTTCCATTTCCTCTGTTACTGAACCAGGTGTCTTGCAAGATGTAGATAAACTCAGAGGTTTAAGAAATAAATCAATTTTGTACATTCTTTTTGATCACCTGAAATTAACATACGGTTCCCTAAACCGCTTAATTTGGTGAGTTAGGAAATTTTAGCAGAAAACTTGGTTTAAGAAACAATGGTATTATATCATATCCTTTCACTGGTTGTCACGCACGGTAAATCGGTGGTACACTTCTAACAAAAGAAGGCACGTCGTGCGAACTATTAACATCTCGTTCACATTTTCAGTCGTGAACGGAAGACATTAGATTATCTGTAGTCTTTGGGGAGCGACAGTGGAAACAACCACCATTCCAGCCATACAACAGATGGACATTTGTCTCACCTTGACCTGGACAAAATCTTATGAAATCTACAAGTTCCACTCTTATGTAGTCAAGTTTCAGATGTTTAGTATCAAAATGCAACTGATCGGAACGAGCAAATCACCGCTAATAAGTGTCTAGAAAGCAGGTCAGCATAGTTATCCGTAAGACCGGTTCTGTGTATGAAGAAATGGAAAACACAAGGAACAAACGCTATCAATCCTAGCAGCAAAATGTTCACTTGTTAATATGTAAGAATGAGTTGTTCCAACTAGTACGAGCAGTAAAACACCTACCGGTGAAAATTCAACAGATATTTTCTCTCAGTATGGGCTCTTTATTTAAAAACGTTTTACTTAGATAGACATAGGATCTATTGTTTGCGCAATATTAGTTCAAATCGTTTTACTATCTCGAGCAGCTCATACATTTTTATATAGAGAATATATGTGCCAGTTTCAAAGGATTGTTCGCAAGTTGGTATAGCAATGGAGGGTCGAAGAAGCTAACGCCAGCGGTCACAGCTCCGAGAATCACTTAAATATAACTGTCCAATGTTGTTGATGATAAAAGGTTTATCAACGGTGTATTGAGTACATATTTATTTTTCTCACTAATATCCACTTGTCTGACAACCTGTAACCTCCAGCTCATTAGTATCTTTCTGTCTATCAAGTGCAGAGAAATTGAAAAATAACAGATCTATTCTAAGCATTTCACTGGTCGGAAGACAGGTTAGTTTAATGCTACGTTGAGCGCAATACAAAAATCATTGGTAGCCACCGAATATCTGTCGCAAGGTATGGTTGCAATCCAGTTTTATCTCCGTATACTAAAACTGGGGATATATAAGTTGGCTACCACTAGTGCAATCTTCAGAAGATGTGCGTAACTCGGTCAGTGTTATCTTCCTTTTGAAACTAGTTACAAAGTATTGCCATTTTTGTGAAATCGATTTATCAGACCTTTTTAAATTAGGGCTAAAAGACAGACTGTGTAATCAATCACCCCCATTTACTAATTTGTTTTACTTGTATGTCATATATTGGGCAACCTCTCTGAGTATTTTACGATAACCTCCCTGAAACTGGTCTATTTTCTCTTGAACATTTGAGTAGGTATGACATGTTCTGACCCGAATGAACGGCTTGGTAAGTTGGACATTTGTGTTTTTTCTATCGAGTCCGGTTTCAACGCAGATTGTTAACAGTGACTGAAATCTTGTTACTCTTAAAAATACATAGTTAAACGGAGTTGCTTGTTGAAATTTGTCATAAGTTATCCTGTGTATAGTAATCCCTCATGAAGTCTACTCTTGGAAAGAACAGTAGGTGATCACTATTCGGAGAGTGTCCTTGAGTAGGCGCAATAAAACACGTTAATATTACGAAAAAAACATTGGTTTAACGTATTACCTTCAAGCTGTATACAATATCCGGTACAAATAAAATGTGTTTCAAGTGTATTTGTCTTTATATTATCTTCTCTCACTCAGATTGAATTGAAACGTCTACAACAACCAACATCCTGTAACCGGAAACAATCGTTTGATAATGTCAACTCAACTCATGCACTTATTCACACCAATATTGATTATCGGAGCATGCTGCGTTAAATGGTCAATCACTGCTTGCTGCTATCGTTTGTAATATTCACAATTTCAATATACTTATAAATTTTAAAATGGTTACATCCTACCTGATGTCTTCTGCCGGGGGGAATTCATTTTTGAAGCAATCGTTTTGAGTTTAACGAACGGATGAAAATATTACTCGCATGTAAAGATCCAAAGCCGTCTGGATATGTGGGCCTGCAAAAAACGGTGTACCACTGCCGCACATAAATATTCGAAACAATCAATAGTTAGACACTACGATACACAAGTATTGCGGTTAAATGTTCGGTGTTTCCGGTGTGTTTATCTGGAACACATGAAAAGTACTGTTGATTTTACAACTCTTGGATCAACAGCACAATTTACAGCGACAAGGTTTAGATAAGGCGGACGACTGCTCAGCCAGAATTGACGCTGAATGATGTAAGGACTTCATTACAATAAAAATGATACGGTGCAAACGATTGGACAACAAACTCCAATTATTATGATCATCCACTGGCTGATAACCAACGGTTTCTATAAGGGCATAATTCCGGGTTTCCTGCGCTGACACATTGAGGGTTTGAAACAGTTCGTTCTTTTCAGAAGACTGAACAAAATTCTTAAGACGAGAAGTGGAAGATGTAGGCCGTTCATACTGACACATTAGTACCAAAGTTACAGTAGCATGAATGGTTTTATATATCGAACATTTAGGGGGTGGATTGAACAAATAATCGGATGGTTAGTGTGGTAGTTGGGAATACGCAATAGTAATCCGAAATGTACTTAGCTTAAATCCAGAGCTAGTTTCTACGCAGCAGTAATAACTCAGTACGTTAGCCAACAAAATCATAACGTAATCAGTATCTGTACAACGTAACTATTCATGCGTTAAGACAAAAGTAGCACACAATGTTGCATTATGAATTACAATTACTACAGTTAGACAGAGCCACCAGTTCAGGATAGGGTAAAATTCACGAAGAACTATTCTTGAACATACGAGGCAGACTTTATTTTGATGGGAGAGACCGCCCCAACAAACTGCAAGAATGTTTGATTAAAATGACAATGGGATTCTGAATGCATAAGCTGGACGGATAACCTGACCAATGGTCACACTGTGTCATTTGTGTCTTAACGACAATGCAGTGCTTCGAAGGCACTGAATTCTGCACGCATTTAGATATGTGTTCTTTCACTGTAGAGGTTAACCATCTCGCGATTCTGTCAATGTGACATTTTTGTGATTATACATAAATCGGAAGACAAATCGTGAAATGTAATCTACAGCTTGATTGCTTTCGACTGAAGGCACAAGCAATTTCTGGGCCCAAACGAATGCACAGAGTTTAATTGCGTTAAATTTTCGCTTAATCGAATTTACCAATTTTATCATTGCTTCGTGATAAGTATGCTCACCGTTATGAAGGAGTTCTGTGTAAAGTTTCGTTTTTCTACAGTGACAACTTGTTCTGTTCATTATGCCTTTGTCTGTACCATTAGAGATAACCATTAGATTGTAGTACGGACGTGATCAAACTTAATTCCTTCTCAAGTCAGCCATGTGAACATACTCATCATTTTCGTTTAAAATAGACCAGCCTGAAACGACTGGATTTTAGGTAGTGACCGGATCACGCAGATTTCTTCTAAACAGCTCTTTTAACATAGCCATCTTTCCAACTTGCCTGGACACGATCAACAGTTATCGAAATAAACTTCGCTCATAATCTTCAGCATTTATGGACAGCTGTTTTAGCTTCGCCCCAGGTCAAGCAATTTTCGTCTAGGCCACTGAATAGTAATGAATCGTTTTGGTAGATTTTTCAACAGGATAGCCTCGCTATATCTACGGCTAGCACTTGCTCAGCTTAAAATGAAAAATCTGTTAATAGGAGCTCTAATGTATCTCCTACAGTTACCTCACAATCATAGCTGATGCTGATGGAGAAATACTGGTTTTTTAGTCATAATCATTCAGGCCTGTCCTGCACCTTACGTTCTAGTTTTGATTCATTGGGTTCGGTACTGAGAACTTTTCTGTTACATAGTTTAATCGATCATACACACAAAAGGTTGTTTAGCTTTGAATCGTAAGTACAACATTTCTGGAATCTTCTGGTTAGTTTGTTCCAAGGAATTACCGCTGTGTGTGGCAACTATGCAAGTGAAAATATCACGGCTGCGAAACTGTGATCGTCGTTTATTTGTCAGATCATTCCGTATGTCAGTATGAGCCTTTTGTAAACAGACTTGGTAGGTCTGAATAACCTAACCAATCGGCCAACTGGAATTCAGGACAGATCAGAGGATAGCATTTCGAATGAACGTTTCTCTTTGTGCTTCAAAAACTGTCTGATGCCTTTTAACTTACGCCGGACCGTTCATCTTCGATGAAACTAGATATAATGTGGCCCAGAACAGAGTCGTCCAAGCACTGGGATCAGTGTGCTTGTGAGTAGTTTATAACTAGGCCCAAAAGATTACAAGGTATCAGATTTGGCCATGACAGTTAAGAAGTGTATGATGGTCTTTAATTAAAATACGTTAAATTTTCGAGCTCCTGGCGTGGCTCTGTAACGCAACTGGTACGGCGCTTGCCGCGTTTGGGCATGGTGTTTCTGTCGCCGGTTCGAATCCAACCGAAGCCCTGACTTTTCACAGTTGGATTCATCTAAAATCATAAATCTGCCAAACTACTTATTAGTAATGAACAGAAAGTGTAAAAACTGAAACAAAAAGTCCTTGCTCGTATGTTTCCAAATAAATTCAAAACAAACGGGTAAAATTATGTAAGATGCGCTCTGCAAAGACATTTCGATTGATCTCTTCGAGTGCGATACATGGACCATGATCAGTTGGCATTCATCAATTCCAATAAGAGTAAGATAGGATTGAAGCATCGGCTGTAACTAGAATTGCGCACAGAAGCAGTCAGTTTCGAATGGACAGTCAAGAGTTAAAAACAAGCAGAAAATTCACACTTCAAACGGGTCGAGTAAAAACGTATCAGCGCAGACAATATCGACCCACCATGAAGACGCGTGAATATAGAAGGAAACTGACAGGTAGTCTAAGATCAAGCGCAAGATAAGAGAATGAAATGAACCTGTGAAAACAGGATAACTGAAGCATTTAACTTATAATAACAAACACTTAACGAAAAATATAAACTGAGCACCGTGAACCCTCAACACCGTGGTAGTGATAGGTGAACTGACATCCGCCTCTGTACACAACGCCGCCGAAATAAAGCTGTTCAAGTAGGTGACACGGCTGACCTGCATAACTAGGAAAGACCCAAGCAATTCAATCCTCACATCCAACATCATTTATGAATTCACATGTATTTATGGAGACAAGTACATCAGCCAGATGGTAAGAACGATTGAGACAAATGTATTGGAGCCCATTCAAAACTGGCTAGTGATAAACAAGACCAGTGCTGTACGTTCATCTATCACACACGACACTTGGAAGAAACGGGACTTGAAATTCAAGTGGAGGAAGCTTTACGTGTGTTGTATCGCTCAACCGATAAACATACTTTGCCTTTTGTTCAGACATTTGCAAACACACTGATATAAATGATAGTTAACCTGTCACTAACATGGTGTTAAAAGTTTGCAATTAGGAGTTTGTTCGTTTGTTTTCAACTACTGATGGCCCATTTGAACGTGCCTGTTTCTGTGAGCTACCCCTATTGCATCTGACGACTGATTCCTACTTTACGCCTATTTAAATTGATGTATGTCAATTGATCATAGTCTGTGCATGGTACCCGAAGAGATCGATCAGAATGTCCTCGGAATATCTTCGATCGGGATGAAACCAGCCTACATCGAAAGAATGTTCCAGTTAGTCAACATAGCGTTAAAAACCGCATGAGAAATGGAAAAAGGTAAATGAAAACAGTCGTTTAAATTATGAAAACGAATCACCAGGAATACAAACTAGAAGGTAGCCGAAACTGCTAACAAACTTGAGGATTGGAACTATGGCTTATTATGATCGTATTCGACGTGTTAGAAATACTTGTACAAACAGAAAATATCTTCACTGTTCACAGTTTTTCATTTATTTTTCGGGTCACCATACTATACGGTTAACGAACCTTGACGTGTCAGCTAATACAAAAACTTATTTCAATGTCTTTCACAGTCATATGCTTACATTAAAGTTAGTTGCTCACTAAAACGATCACACGAAATCGATTGTTGTGTTTTTCACTCCAAATGCTTCTCGTTCGGATATTGGTGTTCTGAATTGTGTCCTGTGGGTGAACAGACCTAGATTGGACTCCATAACTCGTATGACTAAAAGTGTTGTTAGAATGAGGTGTCAGAGTCTCATTCGAGTTTAAAATTTGCTCATCAGAATAGAAAATAGACTTATTGAATACAACATGTTGTTTATCATTTGTATTCCGAACGCCACAATTCTATAAAGGACCGATGAACTTAAGTTAAACTATTCATGGTACTCATTATAGACTGTTGAGAACAGTGGCCTAGTAATTGATGACGGTTACTTAAAATGTTCTATTGCCAGAAATGTAACCACAGCACCAAGAAAACCCCAAATACAAGTCGTAAGAAAAAAACATATCTGGGCAAATGAATTTCAAGTGTGATACTGCTCAGAGTGATTAGCGACGAGATTCATCCTGGCAGTTATCAGAACTTGCACGACACCTAAATGTTTCGTGCAAAGCACCACATTCCCAGTTACCCGGTTTTTATAGGAAAGATAGGTTGGTAATTTGAAACTCATCCATGTGTATCTGTTCAGTTACATTTACCTATGAAGTGGGGTACATCACTTAAGTAACATTACAGCGCTAACAATGAGTTCGCGAACACCGTGGACGTTGCTGTTACCAGATGTAACACAGTCAACAGCCATTCAGATGCCCTACTGGCTGCCTCGTATAAAATATACCAGTGATAGTTTAAAACCGCCTATCGTACAATAAGGTGTACGTTAGGTAACCGGAATTTTAGTTTCGTAGCATAATGCGTGATCACTGAAAGATTCTACAGTAAACTAATAGTAGACAATTGCACAATGTTTAAAACAGTTCGTACCCTTCGGAAGTTAGAACAACACCATTAGGACAAGGAAACTGGTAGATGCAAGCATTTCGTATTGATTCATCAGCACCAAATTTACAATAACTTGAAACGGTTTTTTATATCGAACAGTTAGGGGTAGGTGGGATGGACAGTCGTTTGATGGGTTAGGAAGTGTCACTAAGTCCAGGGCAAGGTCAAGTTCACGAACAGTTGTTTCTGAACATACACGGCAGGCTTCAATCGATTGATTGCGACAGCTTCAGCAAACCGCAAGAATCTTGAACTGGGATGACGTAATAAGATTCTGAATGAACAAGCGGGATCGATGACGTGACCAGTGGTCAGGATGTGTCTTGCGGTTGTGGACACTGGTTGTTTACGTTTTTCAACAACATTGCCGTTCTTCGGTAATACTGAGTTCTGCACCCATTTAGGTAAATGTTCCTTCACTCTGAAAATCAAACGCCTCTCGGTTCTGCCTATGTGACTTTCTTTGCAGTTACATGTAAGTTGGTAGATGCAATGTGAGTTCGCACCGATAGGTTGATCTCCTTTGATTGAAGGCACAGGCAACTTTTGGGTTCGAGCTGTTACACAAAGTTCAGCTGCATTGAATGTTCGTTTAATCGAATTAATCAGTCTTCGCGTTGTTTGGCGCATACTGTTATCGTCTTTAAAAGGCAATTCTATATAAACCCTCTTCTTTCTTACAGTGACCACCGGTTCGGATGGCGGTTTCGGCCTACTGTGTCTTTCAATGTATCTTTTTCGGTAACCATTTGGTTGTAACACAGTCGTGATCAACTCTAATTCCTCCACAAGACTATCTTGTGTACAGATTCGTCTTGCGCGTGAGGATAGTGTATTCACTAATGCGCGCTTTTGATGGACCGGTGTGAAACTACTAAAGTTTAGGTATTGACCGGACCACGTAGATTTCCTATAAACACCTCTTTCAATACAGCCATCTTCCCGGCGACTTATGAGTATGTCTAAAGATGGCAAACAATTATCAACCTCAATTTCACACGTTAACTTCAGATTGGAATGACAACTATTTAATCGCTGCACTAGGTTATCTACTGCCTGTTCGGACCAACTAAATGCTCCAGTATCATCAACGTAGTGTTTGTATTATGACAGACCTGTTGTGTTTCCGGCTAACTCTTGCTCAATCCTTAATGTGAAAAAGTCAGCCAAGATTGGTCCTAATGGACTTCCCATTGCTACCACATCTAGTTGGCGGTAGCACCGATCAAGAAAACGGAAGCTGACGTTTTCAGTGCATAACAATAAGGCTTCCTTCAGAATATCGCTAGGCAGAGGTAAGGTAGTGTGGCTCGTTTCAACGAGCTCGCAAGTATAGTCAATTGTCTCATGTAATGGGACATACGTGAACAGTGACTGAACGTCTATGGAACACATCAACTGATTAGCAAGATTGATGTTGTCTAAGTCACTGATCAGTTCGAAAGAACCAGCGTGCCAGTTTATGGTACGGGGAATTCGTCATTGCCAGGATTGGCCTAAGAGGCATTCCGGACTTGTGTGTTTTAAGGAGGCCGTAGAGCTGAGGTGTCGACCACCCACACAGTTTAAGGGATTTGTACATCACACCATCGATTATGCGCAGTTGTAAGAAGAGTTGAAGATGCGGTCCTATGCGATTTTCTATTTCAGTGACGTTGTCCACTGTGCCTACTTGCTGAAACTTTGCTCGGTGCTCTAATATTTACAGCATCTTCTGCACATACGCGTCCCTATCTAAAATGACTGCACGGGAGCCCTTGTCTGGTTTGAGTATCACTACATTTTTTGATTTAAGTTCTCTTAGTGATTGTAGATGTTGCTTTGTGACAGCACATCTGCAATTGATCGGAGTCATGATGAACCCATTAGCTATTGTAGCGAAGAGGCGTTCAATAAAGCACAGTCCTTATTGTCCAGCTCGCTAGTTCCCACGCCACACGTGCGCTCGCGATTTTGAATCGCAATTCCAGTCCGCTACACCCCCAGGTTTCCGCTCACACGTCGTGTGCACTTCTACTCGGTTTAAGTGTGTGACTTACGCCTTCTATCTGGAGGTTTTCTGCTTGCCAACCTTCGTCCGTTGATCCGATTTCTTCCAGCGATGGCTTGTTCGGTCGCCTGTGCTGTCCTCCTTCCACCCCTTGAGGGCTTTGATCGTACTCCACCATCGCGCCGAGATATTCCTGCGAGTGTTGGTATAATCAGGCCTTCAATTTGGTCATCCATTCTATTTCGGTCGCCATGTCTAGCCCGTTGGTCCGATCCGGTCGAGCGATGACTCATCCGGTCGCCCACGCCGTCCTCCATCCACTCGCGGTGGGTTTTTGAGCACACCTCCCCCCTCCACCGAGAGTTGGAATGCTCGTACCCCCTGCCTGACAGTCCACCACACTATATCAGTGAGTTTGGTTTTAAACCAACCTAAGCTGTCAGCAGTAGTTGGTTGAAGATCTGATAACTCATCAATTAAGCTCTCAAACTGGGCCTCAACATAAATACGATAAGACCTATGTGATGGTATTTTATAATCTAGACCCAAGGCTAAGGCTTTTAATTGCAAAGAATTCAACTGTACTGAAGAACAGTTCAATACATACTTACTGGGATCCAGTGGGATTGGTTCTTCGGCCGGCTTCTTACGTGATTTCTGCAAACGGTTGATATAGTTCCGCTTCGTACGATCGACGATCGTCTTACAAAATTGTGTAAACACTATACTACCGCATAATGACAAGTTTTCTACAATGGGAAGAAGACGGCAATGTGTTTGACGCAAATCCATCAGTTGCATTTGTGCAGTTTCGATGTGTGCAGTCGCAATACGTCTGAGGTTATTGTTCGTCACCTCTAGCTTGTTTCTTCTCAACAGCCACAGGAGTTAATACGGATACCGACCGTCACGTGTGCATCCAGTGAGAAACGATATCTTGACAAGTTCACGAACTATCTTGCATCTCAAACTGGCCACACGGCGCAACAATTTGCAAATTTCAACGGGAATTCGTCGCTTTAAAAATTTGAAATATTTCGTTCCCTTCAGAAGTGTGAACAACACCGATGGAACACGAAAACCGGTGCGTGACCTGTAGAGAAGACGTTCCAAAGCTTTGGTGTACACAAAACAAAATCAAGTCCCCATTGCACTACTTATTTGCTTCGCTGATATTACGTTCTAGTTGACCATGTACAACCATTATAAATCACAAAATTTACAAGCAGCTTGAAACCGCCATCGTCAAGTGTGTCTGTTATTCGGATTGAGGGGAAATACGGGGTCTGCAAGGATATCGGAACACAGCCAGAGCACAAAAACTGTACTAGTACAATCCACCTAAAAAATTTGTAATTTTAATGGTCATGAATTCGCCATCGGCGCAAGGTGATGCATTTCATTCCTATTGAGAGTTGGTAAACCAAGTGAACTTATATAACAAACGCAGCTAGGTGCATTTGGCAGATACACACCTCTACCATCCATCAGATCACCCTTGAATTAAAAGACTCGACCAACGCATTAAAAATACAGTTTGATGTTGATTAGACATTTTATTTGCACGTAATTATAGCCAAGATATTAACGACAACAGAAAATGAAATTGTCAATTTTTTCGGACACGGAAAAGTTGTTAGTAAACCAAAACATTCTTGTAGTAAATGTGAACACAAAATATTCGCTATTATACTAGATATGATAAAAAAAATCAAACATTATATTGCGGCAATAGAAAGCTGACAGTCGGTAACATAATGCAAACTTTTCTGTGGACTTTTCTGTTCAATCTGAATAGGGAGAAGTGATTGTGAAAAATGTTATCAATTTGACTGTCTGATGAGAGAAAACTGATAATTAGGATCTCGATGGGAAATCCATTGATTTTTTAAAGTAACTCAAACGAACGATCGTGTATTTTTACTGCAGCCAAATTACTGTTACGGCTAAGTAATATCTGACATAATGGATAAAAATGTCTTTCCGTATGAGAGTTATAACATTCTAGAATTGTACTTTCGTGCGAAAATTTTAATTTCATCCGACATTGTTAATGTATGAAAATGCATAATACAACGATCCACAATGGTAAAATGCTCATACCAAAAACGAGGTTGCAGTCAACTATCGTAATCGTAGTTGCTAGGCCTTCTGGATAAATATAATCCTTGAGGTCAAACTGGTTAATGGCTTCAACTAAACCAACCAATTCTACATGCAAAATCGACTTCAAACAATTAAGCCTAGTTTGTACAAAACGGATTTCACAACTTACCAAGCCATTCATTTGGGTCTTGACACATCATACCTACACAACAGTTCCAGAACAAGAAAGTCAGTTTTGCTGAAAGTTAGCGACTATAAGAATAATGCTGGGTGTTGGAGTGAAAATGGATTGAGTACCACTCACATTTAACCGCAGCTTTCACACTCCAACAGACTTTTCGGCAAGCTCCTTTAAAGAAACGGTGTTTGACTCTTGTTCTCCCTCTGTTAGAACAGGTCAGTGGAAAGTATCTTTGCGACGATATTGGTTTGAAATGCGACGATATTCTCAAGAGAACACTGTTGGCTACTACGTCATCGATGTCGCATTACGCATATTCTATAAGGAGCTTCTGAACGCTATTTATAAAAGTGTGGCCAAGCGTTCAGATGTAGTATTTCGATCGCATTTAATGCGAAACTGACGACGCGGTGGTATACATGATTGTCTCTTAAGGATGTTGGTCGGGGGTTAATTTTTGGTCTTCTCAGCTAGGAACATATCTTTTAAGGCCTACCGTTTGAACCGAAAGGTTAACGTGATTGTGAGTAAAGACTAATTTTTGAAGTGCAACCAATTTGTAAAAACTCATGGACAAAAGAGGCAGCACGAGCGTATTCTCACGACGAACTAAATAAAATGTTTTTAGAACCGGTGTAACATCGTCCCACGTGGTATAGTGAGGGCAAACGATCGTACCATACTACTCACGCCACAACTTAGCAGCAAGTCATGATTATCTGTTTCTTATGAAGTAACGGGGATAATATACAATAAACTTTGGAGTGCACGTTGGTGTGAATTTATATTTTCTCTACATGAACTGGGCAAAGGGCAATTGTGACCGTCCAGGCATAAATGCTACATGTAAATGAGTGTACTTGTTTGTTGTAGCATACAACCCATGTGTTGACTTGCTGGATTATCAGTCCTTGGGTCATTGGCTTTCTTCGCCCACAACACTGGTACTCACGAAGGAAATGATTGCTACAGATTCCTCTTATTCTCGAGTTCACAGTCTCAGTGCAAACACAACCACAGTCATTATTGAGTTACATTGGAGTGAATAGTGACATTTGTATTCAACTCTGTTCCAAAAAGTTTAAACTTAATTCCATACGGTTGTACATGCAAACTCAGTAGAAGCCGAACAGCAGGCTTACAAAAAGTTGACTCACTTGAGTTTGACGATTCATCCAACTGTTTAAGGTCTACAGTAATCACGCAGAAAATATATAGATAACTTACATGACCGTAGCGTGCAAGGAGTTTTGCTCATCCACAAAAGTTTAGTCACTTGAAACATTGTTAATGATTGTTGCTGGACAAAACTAAACGGGCACCACAATTTTGATTGCATGAAACTTCACGCCGACTAATTCATCTCAGCTCAACTTCTCGTACAAAAATTGACAGAACTTAACCCACAGTGATGTAAAAATTCGAACGTTTTCATCAAATCAGTTGACCATTAATTACAGTTCCCCTAATTATCGAACAACACCGAAAGGTTTCTTTTGGTAATTGAAACATCCACCTGATATCCTTTCTGGAGCAGCAGATGTTCCATCACATTGAAATACAAAAGTGACTTGACTTACATTTCCAAGTAACCTAGGATCGGCTAATCAGCATCAACATTTAATGAACTATCGTCCTAATAGACTTAAGATTGTGAACTCAACCTTAAATTGCTTTACATATGCATATCATCCATGCATCAGGTCACAGTTCGGTCTATAACATGTCAATCACTTACCAGTCTAATGTAAAAGTGTACATGTGCCCAAAAATTATCTTATCGTATATAAAGAACTGTGTTATGGACGGATATTCTTACAGAGGAACACAAGTAATCAATGGAAAAACGAAACCCTCTTCAAATAACGATTCCGTTTGCACGCGAATGATAAGACTGTTGTATGAGAATTTGGGGACCGAAATGAAATGACAGCTGTTCACAATAAGAACAAAATACCGAACCACGCTAGAGTGTCGTTGGAAACTCCAAAAAAGATCACAATGAAGTATCTATAGGAAACACACCAGTTTAAAATAATGATAACACCAAAGAAATGATACCACTGAACATGTTCAATTGTCAGCAGCAAGAGAAAAACTTTCTTCTAATTTGAACAAATCAAACATTTAAGGTGAAAATTCATTCATTTCGCGGAATAGTAATCATGTGAGAAGGATGCAAATGGTTCATGCATATAAACATCCGATTTTTCTGTCTGTGATCTTCAACAATTACTCAGTTGTTTTCGTTACACAAACTTTCTGACGATACACGCATTTTGAAACAACCATTTCCCGTTGAAAATTTGAATAGAGCAGACAAAAGACTGACATTACACGATTTATGCTCTATATACCAGTTTAGAATCACTCCAAGTCGTCAGAAATGTCCCCTAACAAGAGAGTATATCGATGCTCTTAAACGCTTACGTGATAATGAAAACCTGATCATTCTTCACCCTGACAAGAGATCCGGAGCAGTAGTAATGGATCGGGCGAACTACCTTGACAAAATGGATTCAGTCCTCAGTGATCGCTC
>LUCH01000951.1:12436-39479 GCA_013368495.1 Paragonimus heterotremus | reverse complement strand
TTTGTTATTGTCATGTGGTTTGGAATTTTGTACATTTTAACTCGTCTGCAGTAAACACCAGTAGAGATACACGCATTTGTCTTTGTCAAGATTATCAGGATTTTGTACCCTATAGAACGTATAAAGCCACAGTTGTACACGTATAATACCAGTGTAGACTTTGCTATGGAGGCACCTGGATGTAACTTTCTTTGTGTAAAGGTATGCCGAGTACACCTTCATCTATTAGAGTACATACTGTGCAACACGGAAAACGATAACATGCCAACTAATACTCAGATTTGATGATACGCATTCACAACGTCCATGTATTTATTCGTGCTCTGTACATTCAGTCACATTTCGAATGGTCGTGCCATTGTCAAAGACTATCACAAAACTCTTTGCTTATATCCATTTATATAAAAGATACATAGACCGATTAACGCCTAGCACAAAGTAGGTTTCCGCATTACACTGGAGTTTTTGCAGTCGTTTAAAGATTCAACATTTTATTTTGGATGATCCTTAGTGCACAAATTCGGGACACCCAAAACCAGTAAATCGATAGAGGGTTGGCATAAAGCAACGAATTCTATATTAGTGCTGAAAATAAGCACTTTCGTATCATCTAGTAAGTGCGTTCCAAGCGTAACACTTCCCGCTGGACGAAATCTACACGGAAAAACTATACGAACAGAGAAAAATGTAATCTCACATTAACTGTGAAATTTGTCTGTTGACATTACTTGAAGCAGCGAGTGTCATTGCACACAACTGTACATCTAATGTTGCATAACTTATTCATTTCAAGTAAACTTAGGTCACAAATGGTTTTTATTCAGATGGATTTCTAAATGGATTCATTTTGTCGCGGATGAGACTTTCTTGAATGCATGACCAGGCACACTGACGACCAGAGAATGAATTACTCGGGCACAAAATGAATCTGTCTTTTGACACTCATCGAAGTACCAAGAAATGTTGAGGTGACAGTTTTGCAAAACAGAAAGTTTGGGGTTTTTAACAATTAAGTTTTTAGTGGTTGAGAGGTCCTTACTTACTTCAATTTATCTGACCAACGTGCTCATCTCTCTGTGACAAATCCTACCTCATTTGATATAAACTTGTTCGTGTTAATCTGGAGAACAGAAGTACAGAAATTCTCAACCTGGTCAACAAGCAATTCTGATTTCAACTTCATTTCACAACTTCCGTTAGACCACTACCTGGACGAGTCAGTACAAATTTGACAATCTCGGAATGGTATGTCTTCTGATGTTCTTCAATCGCTTGTCCGAAACATGACAAGTCAACTAATGCGTCGTTGTTGTAAACAGGTACAACGTGCGTACAGTTTGGTGGCACTCTTAAAAGTAACCCCAATTCAGTCAGCGAGGTTTGTTTAGTCACTGCCAATTTTTGCTTATGAGATGAGGAATTCTATTTCGAAGCCACTTCTTTCACAAGTTTCCTTGGTTCATCAAGGTCTGTAAGATCCAGTGCTGATCTTGTATGGTCAGTTTGAGTGGATCTACCTTGCTCCCCTTAGTAACCGCTAACTGGAAATTTCACTGATATTCAGGGCAGGACATCGTCCTAATTCACCGGTTGGAGAGATCAGAACCGATTTCATATACAGACTAATCAAGTAATCGAGCATTAATCAAATGACGGAGTCTTTTCTACTCTTAGAAGAACTATAGCTAGGCTTCTTCCCGAACAAGCAATAGCCTTAAGTTTTCAATCTTGTTGGAACTCGTCAGTAGTGTATATTCTCGCCACGGCCGATATTTAAACTCTGGTCGACGTTCTATTGAGTTGAAAATGTAGACCATTGCACTGGTGACCTCACACTAGACACGGCCGCGTGATTATATCGAACTGTAAAAGACTGAAAAACATTGCATTTTGGATGTGGGCTCTAAAAATAAAAACCACAAAGGAGTATTTACACAAGATCATCGGAAGTAGAGAGACGGGATAATCAAAGATAACTCTGACATCCGTATATGTCAATTTATAGTCTACAGGAATCACTCCTAGCTCGCCCAGTTAGTCTTGATGAACAGTTTACATAACAGGAAGTACAACAGATTTCATCCTAAGGTATCGTCTTCCAGTAGTCGGTTATCTGCTCATCGGTTATTCACCATTAATTCTGTTACCAGAGATCTACCTACTACTCCAGACGATCCAATGTCTTTTAGAAACCCGTCAATCACCGAAGACAAGAATCCACCAAAACTGATGTTTGTTTCACTTTTCGTCACATAAATCGAATTGAGTTTATCACTTCAGTTTTACCTGATATCAAGTAAACACATACACGGCCATGGGGTGGTTGGGAGAAACGTTGAAATTTTCCATCCTCAAATAACTGATCGCTTCATTAAACGAGGAACAGGAGTGCATAACCCCAGGAAAGTACCTCACTATAGTAACCACACCCCTCATGGTCTCCGCCGTTATCAGTTCAGACTGTCTCCCTATCACTTTGGCGTAACCACGATGTTAACTGAAGGTGTCTCAGATAACTGCGAACTAAATGGGCTTACTTTTGGCCGCACGGCATCCATTCGCTTAGTAAGAGCTAACCAATCCTTGTGTCTTTCATGTACACATTAGCCATGCGGCACCATTGATAGTTGAAATCCAACTAATCCCCTCGGGACATCCCAAATTAATATCAGAAGACATGAAAGTAATATCCAAACATCTTAAGTGTATAAGTAGTGGACCTTGTAAATGACGTTTCTTCTGTCGGCGGGTTTGAGTTGTTCTTTTGGTTTTGATAGTAATCTTCGTAGCGTTGCCGTAGGCTTGTGTAGGCTTGTCATGGACAAAGCAGATTACGTGGAGAAAGCGAAACAGCTGCTCAACGACACAACTACCTACCGACTACTCAATGCTGATCTTACCACAAAACTGGCCAACAAAATCAACACCGTACTGAAGAAACTAGAAGCTGCGCATGAGATAAACAAACAGGAGCGCTGGAAAATGCAACCGAATGATGCAACCACAACTCAATTCTACGGACTGCCAAAAATACACAAGGATGGTATCCCACTGCGAACAATTGTATCCCTACCGAGAACAGCGACATACAATTTGGCCAAAGATCTATTCAAACGACTACGACATCTCACCGACGGATCAGAAAATTCCATCAGCAATGCTCTGCAATTCTTGAACAAACTGAAAAATATCAGGATAGAAGAAGACGAAGCAATGATCTCGTTTGATGTTACAGCACTCTTCACGTCCATTGACCTTACCCTAGCCAAAGAAACACTACGAAAGCTACTGGAAGAAAATCCCCAACCGAATGAATCACTGAAACCGGAAAGCACATGCAACCTCATGGAACTATGTCTATCGACGTACTTCAAATTCAGTGGGCAAATCTACGAACAACTTGAAGGAACACCAATGGGCTCTCCCATATCCGGATTCATCGCAGAAGCGGTCATGCAGAGGTTAGAGAATATCGCGCTACCAGTGATCAAACCAAAACTCTGGATACGATATGTTGACGATACATTCGTAATCCTCCGACGCTCAATGATTGAAGACACATACAGAATGCTCAGCAATGTCTTCAGCGATATCACGTTTACAATGGAAATCGAAGCCAACAACCAGCTACCGTTCCTGGATGTCTTAATCAGCCGCAAACCTGACGGAACACTGGAGACCTCAGTTTCCCTGAAAGAAACTCACACGGACCAACTCCTTAGTTGTCACAGCAACCACCCGGTCTGTCATAAAAGGAGCTGCATTCGAACTCTGTTCAAACGAGCTTAAACACACTGCAGCATCGCAGAGCTTCGAAGAAAGGAAGAAAACTACTTGTACTGAGTATTTCTTTGCAACGGATACTCACGAAGTTTCATCAGACGGAGTTTACTGCAGAAAGAAAGAAATTCGAACTCTAAAGAACCACCAACAAAACGAACTGTACTACCATACATCAAAACAGTATCAGAAATGTCCGCAAGACTCCTGAGACCACATGGTATCACGCTAGGACACAAGCCTACGGCAACGCTACGAAGATTACTATCAAAACCAAAGGAACAACTCAAACTCGCCGACAGAGGAAACGTCATTTACAAAATCCAATGCAATGATTGTGAACAACACTATGTCGGCCAAACCGGACGAAAGTTATCAACACGACTACATGAACACGAATTAGCCATCAAGAGACACGATCAATTTTCTTTGATCTCTGTCCACGAGGATGGAACTGGACACATTCTCAATTTGAATACCGCAGAAGTTCTTACGCAGGCAAACACCAGACATGCGAGAGAATTTCTCGAAGCCTGGTATTCATCAGCCGGATCAATAAACAAGCACGTTGAGCTGGACAAAGTCTATGAACCAATGCGAACCAAGGATTTGAAGAGATGCAGACATCAACAAGTCCAAATGGCGGTAAACCCAGACGGAGCAACTTGAACAGATCAGACCGGAGTCAAAACGGGACAATGAATGATCAATCGGACAGAATCTCCAAAACGAAGAAAGGACTCACTCGATCAATTTACAGGGACCAGCTAATCAGATTCGAGGTCAGAATTAGACAGCAACAGGGAACACCCAGTCAAACTGCAGATCAAAGACTGAAAAACTGCAAGAAATAGCCAATCAGTCGATTAGTCAAAGTTTAGTCGACAGGTCAAAGTTCGAGCGCAACAAGAATCGCCAATGGTAAATCAGGTCAAAGGTCAAAAACGACAGAGAGCGACCAATCAAAATTCAGGTCAAAAGGTCAATTCACTCTGCTATATAAGAGCAGGCATCCATCGAACTTCACCAATCTCCACGCTCAAAAACTATACACTAAAACGATCATGCACTGATGATGTCACCTCGCTTGGTGATGAAACGTTTGCAACCTAAATGCCAAGCTCGGCGAACATACCAATACCAAAAGCAGTGGACCGCCGAGCAGACAGGTCGTGTGGTCACTTCCGAGAAGGGCACAGTACCTATAATCAGGAAATAAACGGTTCTTACTTGTCTTGTAAGTAGAGTTGAAGGTCGCCCAGAAAGTGAGCATGATCAAGTTGTTGGTACTCGACTGAACAGACTCTGTGCCGTTATGGACCGTCCTTCTACGTGAATATTTGGTATTAGGTAGGCAGCTGTAACCGTCGTAGATAGCATACCAGCCAGCAGATCCCATCTAAGAAATTTGAAATGTTTAATGAATAGATAAAGGAACATTCTCAAGAAACTTGCGAATGAGGCCATCATGAATATATACTATTACAAAATTACATTAGTCAGTGGGTGAAGCTTTAAACGTAGAACGAATTTCGAAAAATTGAGCCAATAGTTGGAATCTTACAGCCCAGTTTGTAATAGCGGCAATAGTGTAAACTTTTTTGCAAGTTGATCAAGTTTAAACTTTAGATTTGTTGATAGTTGCAACAAGAAAGTGATAAACACCTTACTTCTTCCCAAAAATTCTCAGAAATATAAACTTGTTTCCCCTACATGAGTAAATACAATACTGTTGTTATATTTCAATTACAGTAAACCATATTGGACTCTTGAACAGATTGGCGTCTTCGTTAAAATTCCTCGGGGTTCATATCAGTGAAAAGGTACATAAAATCCGGTTCATCATGCTAGCCCATGCTTTGTGTTTAATACACAATGTTGAAAAATGTATGGTCTTCAATTTCTTTCCCTTCGTCAATCTATCACAGTAACGAAACCCTGATATGTTTGCTTACTTTCCCCGTATAAAGAGATGCTGACCTCACAACACATCTATGATGAATAAGTTGGCACTTGTCGTTTTCTTGTGGATATTAATTCTAAAGTACAACAATACAATATCGGAAAATGAGTAGAAGAGCATACTTCGAATGCCAGATCATACAGATGCACTGGTCCTTTTATGTTACGCCGTCTTTCGAGCAATCAATTTGGGCGCATCACCATGGCGTCCTGCAAAGAACAGCTTGGGATAACTGTCTTAACAAAGTCTATTTGGCCTGGACAGATATCAGCAAACAACTGGAGGCGTCTGTTAACTAGCGTTATCTTTTAGTACACACACCAAAGATCGTTGACAGGTATCCTGAGGATCCAAGCAACAGGGTGTACGAGTATCGGCCATCCGTGTGAGAGAATACAAACGGGGTGCCGTGGAAATATTGGTAACTATATGGACGGATTGACTGTCTAACACATTTGTGGTTTGTGTTGTCTCTCTGATGAATGGAGTTCTGGAAACTAAAATAAATTTCCAGGTATCTACTTAATTACAGTGGTTCTGGTGGCCACCATTCTTTCCGACATATGTCACTGCCCACATATACAGATTCGGTGTTACCGTGAACCACAGATAAAGTCAGATGTGGTTGAAATTGATGGCGTTTTGAGTAACACAGCACAATATTTTCACCTCGTTTGGTGCATTGAATAACTGAGTTGTCTGTTCTGCTATAGTGGAGACTAAACGAAGTGCCTTATAGCCCAATATAATCACTATGAACAAACATCGTAAACGAGCTGGTTTGTTACGTGCTTTTATCTCATGACTATGAACACTGTTTATCCGTTTACATTGAAACCTCATCTGTACGCTAGCGTTTATCTCAATCTTCTGAATTCCGTTTACTGCTTTTTGAACGAACTCTGAAATTGCGGACTTATGTAAACGAGTTTTTTCGGAAAAGCGACCACGGATACTGTCATTTCCTCCAGTGACGATAGCGCTTTGTCTCTGTCTTCCTTCGCATTAGTTGCATTCGTCTGCAAGCAACTGAAATATACATTGCACAAATCCCACAAACTGAAGATTCCTTTTCTCAATTCATTTGTATGAAATTAAATCACGAGTTATTCAGGTTATTAGACACATCGGTACATGCTCCTAACATCCGATTATCTGACATGTAACGATGGAATATGACCACTTCCGTAAAGACATACTTCCCTGAACGTCTTATTCGCAAATAAACTTTCACGTAGCTATGTTGATTCGTTTGCCCAATTTTGAGAAATTGTAGTGCACATTATGTCAAAAGCTTATCGAAACATGATTGTAAGTGGTCGCACTCAGCATTCGACGGGAGTTAAAGTACATTGAAACACGGATATGCTGAATGCAGGTTGCGTAGGTGGTGCTGATTCAGACTGCGTGTGGAATGTCATGCCATGTGTAGGTTATGAGCCAATTACGACAGTCCAATGAAAGTTCGGGACTAGTATGGATACTCGATTACCTAAACTGTTTATTCTCATCTTTTATTCGGTGCAGTAGGTTGAGTTGAATATATTTCGGCATACGTTTACTTACACTTTTTTCTTACGTCATCACAGTCTAAGTCTGGTAGTGATCACACAAGTTGTTCCTTCCGGCCACACTCAATTCGGCCAGGTGAACCCTATTACAGAAATGTTTCCTCTAAAACGAGGTCCAGCAATGTGATTCAGCACATTCACTTAGTCAGCTGTGCAGAAAAACAATAGAGTATAGCACAATGACAGTTTCTGACTTAAACTCAAAAGGACCAGACTACTCCATTATGCATTCACTATGCAGATGAAAGCGAAAGGGTTGTTTTACAGTGACGCTATACATGGATTCAGTGTTACTGTACTCAAACTGTAATATCATTTTTCCAAACTGAACAACGGATGATGAAGATTCACGTTAGATGACGAACAGTTGTCATTAAAACGGTTATCCGCAAATATCTGTAAGCCAATCGAAGATATTAACTCGTTTTCGAGTAAATTTTGTAATTTAACAAGAACTAATCGGTGTTCGTGGATCGGAGAAGACATCAACAGCGCGTGCAGCGACTACGTGTAGCTTCAGTTTTCTCAAGAACATAAGTAGGTTTTCGTTTCATAACGTATGTCGACATAAATAGTATGTGTTTGATAGTCAATATTTGCCTGAACCGCATGACCGATTTCGTCCTTACTACTCATCAGGTGTGTGTATATGTAGTGAATCTCGACCACACATCCCATATAATGAGTTAACATAGTTTGAAGTGATTGTGTAAAATAACAGCTGTGGTCCCATCTGTGTTATGAAGATTTGGTTATACGCTACAGAGCAGATGTGTCGAACTTGACATTTTCTTTCAGAGAAACACATTTTTATAAATTAATGATGTATACAGTGCTAGCATTACACAATAAATTTCTTGTTTTATTCCCGAAACAGCGTGATCTTTTACCATTTGCTTGCTTAACTGAATTTCAATACCATCGGGTTTCATGTCTAGTACACAGGCGGATGTTCTGAGTTTGAAAGAATGTATGCACATTCTTAAGTCTTTCTTTTCCTCAGCAAACCTGTGGAAACACAGTTGTTGCAAACACGTAGGCAACATTGTTTTGCGAACAGTTGACATGTTAAGGGAATTGCTTACGAAACACTGCATATAATTCCAGATGAACTATCACTCGAACCTAACGACCAAATATTACCACCCTTTAATGTAAACCTGTAGATACTATTTGTGGAAAATCGAGGCCTCTTGGAACGGAAGCAAAAACTAGTCTTGGTGGCACAAAGAAAATCTCGATTTATTGAGTTTCTGTTGGTTATTTTATAGACAAGACGTATCAGTAAAATGAAGAAATACAGTTGGTGCTGTCGTTTCAGCTTTCCCATTGGTCGGTTCCACCGCGTTAGTAGTTTGTTTGTTTTAACAAGTGACGCACTTAAACAACTTGTTTCAACGCGTGACGCACTTAAACAACTTGTTTTAACCCGACGCTCGTTATAACAAAATCCGACGCTGGAGCAGCATGCTGTCCTGATTGGTTCCCACGCTGACATACCCGTCTGCTCGCCTTGTCGACACTGATTGGCCGTAGTCTTCCGCGAATCCCTGGTTGACTTTGTATCGATGCGTTTGTCCAATCCAAACCCTTTACACTATTCACTACAAGCAACTTGTCTATCGAGGAATACTGGTTGGAAAATGCAAAGCCCGACAACCACGATCTATACAAAACAGGCAAATTAAATCTTTCTCTTTTTAGTTAAAACTGGCAATACTCTCCGTTGTTCTAACTGGTTCCATGCGTTCTTCCACAGTAAAAATCAAGCCAATTACACCTGTTTTTAACGTCCCCTTCCACGCATCAAGCTACTGTCCAGCAAGCAGTCTGAAGTCGGTGACAGTGAAATTAAGATCGGTCTTACACCCAAACCAGTAAGATTCCACTCGGATAAGAGTTCGGGTCACAGCGGGTTTCTACCATCACTTAATTCAAGGAGGTGAAGAACCATTGACGACGGCTGTGGTATGGGCGTCTATTCAACATGTTTGACGCTACTCACATACGAGTCCGTTTGTACTTGTGTAGGTTCCACCACAAACGGTACGATAATGTACAGTTATTTAGCTTAGTTAGTCAGTCGAAATGATCCAGAAGAACCATTCACTTCCTCGAACTGCTGGATTGTTCGACTCTGACTCCCATTGTTCACACCAGCCGTCCGACCATCCTGTCCGTAACGTTGAAACCTGGATTAGCAAGCTCGTTTAATGAGAGCCTAAGCATAGTACTTCGTGGTCGTTAACAAAACATTGTTGTTCATACACATCAACTACAAACTGGGGCACACATAGTGACATTTAAGTTTCCGTGCCATAGAATCTTCCCGCAATTACAATACTTCGTTACGATTGTGTATCTACTGGAGTTGACATTCAAGTGCGTTCACTACACCATCTGTTGAACATTGAGACAACCGTCTTCATACAGCTATTCTATTTCGAGAACTTCGAAGTCAATGAGTTTTGGTATCACAAATCCCAAGCTGATTGTTTGTCACATTATCTCCATGGAAAGCAGCCTTTAACTGAATTCCATACACTTTGTATCTTAGCTCGCTTTAGTGATCCGGATGATCCTGGTTTGTGATTTGTGTTGTGTACATCGATCACAGGTTCTAACAGTTCGTTATCAGGGACGCGATAGACAAAGCGGCACACAGACTTATTACCGATCACACAAGTTACAGATCAGTGATCCTACACGCCGCTCCCACTTTTACCTTGTTCCGAACAAGTTTGGCTTCTGTCTTGTAGGAGGAGTGCTTTTGAAACAGAATGTAGGAATATACAGGTTGATCTAAAATATGCTTTGAAGAGGGGCAGTTCTCGTAATTAGGAATACAAACGGATACGCATCGCGCCTACTCAACGTCAAGGCCCGATTGACAGAAGCGCCCCCGGCGAATTCCACACGCCTAGGCGACCTTGTCATGTGATGCACACACCTTACAATCGGTCGATTCGCACGACAGACAACATGCCCATCTGACTCCGCATCGCAATGTAAGCAGCCGGTTGGGTGTCGGGCCGTCGAAATGGTCACGTGACCCGGGTCGGAGCGTCGGTTAACATGAAGGCCGATGGCGGTCGGTTTCATCTGATTTATTGTCTGAATGTATGCCGATTGTGCTTCGTGGACAAGTGGTTGCGTCGAGCCAGCCCAATCAAACCACGTGAGCAAGCTAGCGCATAGGGTAGTGGTTGCTGCGCATAACAAGCAGCACCCAGATTGACTTCAGAATGACGGAAATGCGATTGCACATGAACCGTTGAAAGCCTTTAGCGAAAAGACCAAATGACCAGTTCCCAGCAATTTTTGTTTGCGTAAAAGCTGGCTTGCACTGTCTGGCGGGGTCACGTCAGATCAGTCTGCGCTTCAAGTCATCCTAATAACATTTAAAGGCATGGTCGTTCACTCTGAGGCTCACAGATCGATGAATCCCGTTACTACAAACGTCAACGTAAACACAATGTGAAGTGAGCAGTTCTGGTATCTATATCGTAGTCCGTTGTGACTGAAGAATCGCAGTGTAGCTAGATTACGCAACCGTTAATTGATCCACATCAGATGCCGCGTTATAAACGATCTATTATCACCATTGCTATTTGGCAGCTGCACGTACACAGGTGTTTCTTGTAGGTTTGTCACATTTGGTTTATTGTGTAAGACAACAAAGCCCAATGGGTGACCATTAGATATTAAGTTAACGTACGCAAATTCGAATTCGATAGCAAACGTATCAAGCGTCCAGATAGTTTGCACTCTGCGCAATAAACATCAAACCAAAATTCGACTGTGCTTGGTTAGTGAGAAACTGGTGAAGTTGGAATATTTTCCATTCCGGGCGGGCTTGCGGTACACTGGCCTTCACATGGAACCATCATTCCTTCGCTTATCATTGATATCATGAACGGTGGGTGTATCTTCTGTTTCAAACTCAAATCATAACAATAAGTTTGCGAGCGAACAGTTCGGTAAATTCAACAGTTTTTATACCGTTTCTTTAGCTAGTCAACCATCTGTCATTTGTACACAGTCATTAAAACGGAATGCGTTGTAGTACGTACAACAAATGGAGTTTAAGCATAGACAACGGTTGATCTTGGACTCCATTTGACATTCGGCCTTGACCAGTGCCAAGCCAGTATAGACATGTATATGAGATGTGAGTTCAACCTGTCTGGTTATTTTTAGGTTTGATCCCGATCAAGAGTGGCAACTGGTGAAGATGCACGAAATGGGTTTCTACTCTTAATAATAGGTCTGTATATTACATTCTCGAACTTATTTAATCGTCCAGCTAGTCTACAATAAGAGTTCGAATACTTGTTATCTGATTTTTGCTTATACCTATGCTGTCCCACACTATCCTTGTTTGAGTATAACAGCAATACTGCACGGCAACAAATACTGAATAAGTTGATGACGAATGACCCGCTGCTGGCTTGCTTGTAGGTATTTATCATCATCATCATCATAACAACCATGAGCCTGACCAAAAGGTACTGGGGCTCGGGCCGCCGCTCACCTCAACAGTGACGTGGAATATCCTAGAAGAAAACACTACTAAGAAGGTTGAAAATTATTAAAAGAAGACTAAGCGAAAGAACTAGAAATGGTATGGATACAGGTACGCGATTGACTGCGACATCTCGGATAGCGTCTCTAACCAGTGATTTGAGCGATCACGAGGACCCCATCCAGGCAGGCGACACCTACCCACTCTGCTCAGTGGAGCAGTCAAGGGTCTTCATATTTCGTGACCACGTTGTTGCTTGACCACCATGTGGTTTCACCCAACTGTTGGTGGTTTCAGTATATAATGCACGGTACGGTAAAAAATCAGCTGGCGTACGAAGTACATGACACAACCATCTCAAGCTGTGCAACGTAATTAGTTGACCAATTGATCGCGCATCCCGAGCATTCCGGAATACGCGCCGGCGAACGGCCACATTGCTCACGCAATCAGTCCACTTAATATGGGCCAATTGGCGGAGACAACGATGGTCAAACACAGCAAGTTTGTTGATATCTTCTTTATGAACATGCCACGTTTCCGAACCATAAAGCAAAATGGAGCGCACGCGGGCATTATATACCCTTCCTTTCAGTGACAACCGGACGTCTTTTCCACGCCACAGATGATGCAGGCTGGCAAAGGCAACTCGTGCCTTTGCTATCCTCTCTGATAGGTATTATGATTCCTTAGTTTGAAGGTCGGCTTTCCTCTGTTGTATACCAGTTGGGTAACTTCCACAACGTAATACAAACGGTGGCTACTGGTTATTATACCCCCATTCAGAGGATATACAATATTTCGAAGTATTAAAAACAATTTTCATTATCCGTCAATATTGAACATGAGCACAAGTTGTCAGTGAAATTTATCAAACGGCATCCGTGCCTTACCGACAGTGTTGCCTCGAATTGTTCACGTTTTATAAGACCGAAATGCTCTCACTAACGAAGGAGCACCTACTAAAAATAAAAACAATTTCGCTTCCTCAGAGGGTGATTCTTTCTAATGACATACTGTATTATATAGTGAATATATAACATGTACAAACATATAAAATAAACGGTGCCATTCCAGGGTCTAGTGTTTGGATTACAGCTCTTAAAACCTCTACGACAAACTAATATTTGATTGGTTTTTGAAGTGAACATTTTTATTCGGTTCGGTTGTTTAGCTCTCTTGATAGACAGAAATTGGATAGAGATGCCAGGTTTGCACTTGTTAATATTATACGAATAGTTAATTATCTTCAACTGCTTATACGGACAAGTTCTAGGTGAATGCGAACGAGTTCAAGTCAACAAAGATCACATGTTTGTTGTCTTCTTTGTTAGCAGCTAACTATTTCCGGTGCATACGCATTCTTTACAGACCTACTTTATAAATCACTTGGCTACCTGGTCATAACAACCGGTTTGTTGGCCTGTGTTCAATTTGGGTCTATGTTTTATTAACTCCGTTACTCTTAGTCTATTCTGTTCAGTATGTGAGATACCTTGAGGACATACTTTACATCTATGTACTGCTACAGATATCTGTGAGTTAAGTATTGACATCTCGTGATTACAGCAAGGAGTCCGGCAGACAACTTCGTTGTCGTTTATTGAGCTATATGATTTGTGTAGATCTGATGGGGAATAAATAGATGGTTTCAGATGTTTGCCTTAAATTCATTTGTTTTTCAGTTACTTGCCAAGATAAGCTCAAGTCGCTAAGAAAAACTTTTCTTTGTCTTTATTGACATTGGATGCTACCACGAAACTACAACCGATTTACTAAACTTGGAAAGTAACCTAGATGGAAAATTTACATACCTCGATATTGTTCACATCCAAATGAATTGTTTCAAACGGTTTTGCTTCAATCACCCACATACACACTGTTCTGACGGAGGACGCCTGTTCAATATGTCCATCTGGGTCAGTGTATCGACCTCCACAAATATCTGATTAACAATGCAAAAACAATAAAAACTAACAGTATGAATTAAAGTTAACCAAAACAACACAAGTGAACAATAACCAACACTCCGTTGATATGAGCCTCAGAGTAGTCATAAAAGCATAGAGGTGGACATGACATACACAAATTCTCTTTCTATATTCTGGTCCCTTCCCGTCCTGGTGTACATGTGTTCAAGGACACATATTCCGTACGTATTTTGACTGATTTTTCTGCCTGTTCTACCTGTTGCTCAAACTTATCGCACCAAACAAGACAACTTCGCTACTGTTTACTAACTAACTGCTGTCCTTGTGGCACTGCACAATAGGAACTTCCTGGATCAATTAAGATGTTTTACCCATCCGTCAGTCAACCAACCATTTTGAGAAGGCGATGACAACAGCGACTTAAATGCCACTAGAGTTCTGAAATAAAGAACTTTCTTATAGGCAGATGATGGAACCAACTGCCAGTGAAGAGAGATATTTCGACTTGGTTGGGTCTACTGAACTCCGGTTATCCTGATAACTTTAACCCAGGAACTGGGACTACATACCACCAAGTTATCCACCACACCACGGAGGTGATGGATTGTATGTCACCTTACACCATAAAGGTACTACAGTCATTTCTTTTAAAAGCTGAAACCAACCTGCTATTTGTAGTCGACCTTCAGATTAGAAAGCCTACACGAAATCACGAGAGGGGCCTAAACTAGGTTTTTGCAAGAAGCTGATCTCCACACACACCGGCGATATGGTGAACAGATATCTCACCTACATTTTGGGTTTGATGGATTTTTCCTAGTTTCTACTTCACCTGTAACTGATTGCTCGATTGTAACAAGGTAGAAGAAAACTAAATTAAACAGTACTCTTTTTATCGATGTATGTAAATTTATCCATTTCTGACAGCCTGATAATTGTATGACAACATATTTTCGTAGCCAGAGTAAGACTACACCTTGGTACAAAGAAACCACATTATCATAAAGGAGCGTTTCCATCGTCTATGCTAAGTTTGATAGATCCATGTAAGGTTTTCATAAATTTTGTCAAAGCCACGTGGATTAACTAAATATAGAACTAAATGTATGTGAACATAAACTGGCCAGCAGTCTTAATGGTTTACATATCTCATCAATGAACTGTAAGTATTTAGCTCTCCGTCTACTCGGCTGAACCCATTCAGTCCATCTGAGGTTATCAGATTTTTTAGCTATGACCACAAGAAATCGAATTACACTTCAATAATCACAATCCGTCCATGACAAGGAATACCCACGTGACTAAATTGACATAAGTTTGAACTGTAACAGTGTTAAACGTTTCATATCTTCTTACAAAGACAGGAGATTTTGTCACTGTTTTTGTATTGAAGTTTAGCCCGTAATCACTATCGTGTGCCAGAGGGAACTTGTAATGTCGAAGAGTGTGAGATTGTGCGTGTTAACCACAGAAAAATGTTGCGTCTTCCCACAGTTAAATAGATCAATTGCTTACTTATTTGGGTATTTGGTGTTCCTGCAAACCAAGATACATATTTGAAGTCAGTCACTGAACGACACAAACGCCGTCTATTGCAGTGATTCCAATCAACTAGTTGACTTACCAGACTCCGGTTCTGGTACTAATCAAGAATGGCATGACAAAGAAGAAAAACTGTTTGGAATAAAAACTGCAGATTAATTAGGCAATGTCAGCGGGCAAAATGGTATTTTATTGTCTGTTTAAACGTATCAAGAATATTGGTTTGGAATGAACAAGTTTACTTAAAAAGTTTGCCACCCTCTCCAATATGTCCCCTATAGAAAGTTCACTAGTTCATACAGTTTGACAACAAACATTGTGAGATACAGAAATAGTGAACATGCAAATTAATGCTGAATTAATAATTCGAAAGGTGTGTGACATACTTCAAGTTTTACCAGAATGAGCCTTCATGTCGACACTGGTCGCATCCACCGGAATAATCGTGCAACGGAACAAAATGTACGAGGCAGACATGTTCCAGGTGGAATAACATTATGACCAGCTTTGTAGGGTGCCATTACGAACCGAGTAAATTAAACTGCTTAAGTGTATTTAAGAAGCAAGCTTCAAGTGTTCACCGTTCACAGACAAAACAGCAAACAGTTGAAAAGTCATGATAGAAACTTGGTCGAATGTAGTTCGATTGCAGCAGTGGCTCACACGTACTGTGACCCAATGTTCAAGGGAACTTCACAATTGGTGTTCAATTAGCACATTGCAGCAAACACTAAATAAGGCAGTTACAGTAAAGGTAGTGGGGCAAAAGTAACAATAACAGAAAGATGAGAGTGATTATGAGAAGTTCTTTCTTCTATAAACAGTGGATGAAATTGTTCCACTCCCAATAGGTGCAACCACATTTGAACCATATCTGTGTACGATTCCGAAACATTGGGTCAGTCGGGATTTACACCGATACATCTACAAACTCTTCCTCTTGAGGTACATCGGACTTGCAGTGACACGCTTGTGTACCCTTTGGCCTCAAGCACACACTACACACCTTTCCATTTTCTCTTGTCAAAGTGCTTTCGCATTCTTTGCCTGTTCCTCTGGATCTGTGTCCCGAGTGGATATGAATCTTAACAGTCAGTTATCTTTGAGGGTCTACTTAGAAATCGTATGCCCTAGTTTAGTGAGGATGAGCGATCGTAATATACTACTTATACGACTATTATTCAGTAGTGGGACCAGAGCATGCACTTTGACATCAAAATAGCTGCAGGAAAAATACAGGAAGAAACATCGGAGTGCAGCATTGTATAAGATGCTTCTTGCTACGTAAAGGAACTGAGAGTTGGCGTCCGTAGCAAACGAGACTGTCTGGGCCGAGTACCTTATGCAAATGTGTTTTTGTTTGTTGTCCTGTTTAAGTGCTTAACCTGTGTTGCTTTCTTGAATAAATGACCCTTGTGCCATCCACACCCTTGGCTCATAACGTCTGTCTGTCTGTCAAAACTTAATTTCGCGACTTAATTAGTGTTTTTAAACATAAGGCAAGGGAAGTACTTTCGCACACATCTTCCCCATAATATGATGACGAGATGATCGGTTTGCTTTTACTGTATAGTGTAGAGTTACGAATCTCACTGTAATTCAGCATTCAGCTTTGGTCTTGTAAAGTAAGGGATAGTTCCAGGCTAAGAAAGGCGAAGTTGTTTCATCCAACATAAAGGAAGCAATCGACAATTTGTTTAAAATCTTTTCTGTCTTGGTTATTGTGGTCAAAAATAATTTGCCACTCATTGACTGCTTAAGTTATGGGCTCACAAAATACGTCTGATCAAGTAAGTGGGCTGTTCAAGTGTCCAAACTATAGCTAGCAGATGATACGCCACTAATTACTCCAGATAATGGCGCCCAGTTAATGTTGTGGTAAATCAAGCTTCCGAAACTACTTATGGGTTTTGGGTTGGCAGCCACCAATCTGACACCATTATCAGAACACATACATTTCGATACATATCATATAGTAATACTACTCACAAACGCCGTAATGAGGAACTCTACAAACAGTCAATCAACAATTCCACTTTTCACGACACGTGTGTTCTAAGACTGGTTATCAGGAGCTTGTAATGTTTTCTATTGATTTACACTTTTGCATTTACTTAGCTCATTCGCTCCCTTTTGTGATATACATCGACCTGCAGTGCGTCATAAGTTTTTCGATAATCCGGTGTCTTCATCTACTCGATTAACGCACATTGATAAGTAGCCTCTTTGTTTGTGCATTCCAAAAGCTTTAAACTCACAGTCGACCACTACTGCAATGACTTATTCGGTTAAATGCGTCTAACGATGCGTGTGATAAACTGTGTCGGTTTGTACGTCACAAATGTCATGGAACTGACGTGCCGGTTCTCCAAGTAGTTCAACTACTGGTCGCAGTTAGTCAGGACTGTACTTTTCAGGATATGCATTACGATGGAATTGGCAATCGTTGAGTAGCACGTGAACACCAGCTATACCAAGTGCCTTTCGTTTACCAATTTGTGGCTGTTACTCTGTACACTGCACGATAAGCTAAAGGAATATATTTTTACCCAGGCTTCCCAAACTCGGCCTAGAATAATATGTTTCGTATACCAGAATGCAGTGGTTTACACGTGTAAGGATTTATACTACTGCGTTAGCGTTTTAAAACCCAGTCAATTCAGGTAGTTTGAATGTAAAGACTGCTATTCGTTATACTAGTCGGACCAGCAGTTTACAAAGACATTTAATTATGTTTAAAGTCCAGATTCAACTAACAGCACTAGCAAACATAACACACATATAACTTC
This sequence comes from Paragonimus heterotremus, assembly GCA_013368495.1. NCBI lineage: Eukaryota > Metazoa > Platyhelminthes > Trematoda > Plagiorchiida > Troglotrematidae > Paragonimus > Paragonimus heterotremus. The sequence continues at coordinate 21,378 of LUCH01000951.1, read as the reverse complement.
AGCCTGTGTTTGTCTGATACGACCTGTGAGTGTTTGTATTTCACCATTGAATTATAGCCTCCCGAGGGGTCTCTAATCAAAAGAATCGCCTTTCAACTTTTCTCCGTTAAGCTGTCATTGGTTTCTAAACCTGAGTTTTTGTCCACGTTTGCCAGCTGGTGCAAACCAGTTACTAAAATTGCACATCAAATCATTCCTTGATTTCTATCACTGACCCGTTTGTTGATGCTTTCCTCACTTTTTCAGATACTATGCCAGCAGTATCTCCGTGCAGCTGGTCCATCTAGAATGAATTTTTGTTTGGTCACTACGCAAAACAATATCCAACTGACAATAAGTCCATTTCCAGTACCTCTGAAGATAACATTGGTTAATAGCCCGTGTACGATTCTCTGGTTCTAGCAATTCAGCATAGGAGTTTTGTGGAGCACCAGTTGTACTGTCCTTCTTGAAACTTATGCCTGATGTGACCAGTTTACTACTGACGCATTCCGAATTCTGTGGGACCATGGCAAGTTTATTGTACTTTTATTTCGTTCAGATAGAGGATTTCTGGCGTTCTCCTTTGTTGAATTCTCAATTAAAGGTGTGTTGGTTATGATGTGTTGAACACCATGTTTTGCTAGGTTACTTATAGTATGACTAGACACAATTTCTCAAACATCTAAACCTTCTCCTACCACACCCGCAGCCAAAAATCCGTTTGTGCCAAGATGACAAACAAGAACATGCCTGCTCGATTTGTATCCAATAGTTTTGTTTTTCTAACTGGTGCTTGATCCTAGCTCATTACATGACCTTTACAGTGAGCAATGTCATGCCGTCTTAATGAAAGTACACGGCTTACACGAGTTGCAGCCTTTCTCTCTACGTTATGGATTTGTTGTGCCAATTTTTACACGGTTAAAATGAAAATATGTATGACGTACTTATAATATAATGTTTCTAGGCATTAGGTTGCTGATTACTTGGCCTGTTTGTGAGCAAGGAATGACTGTTCTAGATCCTGCTTCAGTTAGATTATAAAAATAGAATTTTCCTATAGACTTCAAGTGGCCTGTTATACGTGATAGGCTTTTCAGTCAGTTTTGTTGAAGTTTTCACTAGGCGTTCAAATTACTGACCTACGCACGGAACATTTTCTGTCTCCTCACTCACTCTAGCCTAAGTTTTAGAATGGTTTGCAAGAAGTCCCCCTCTTCTATGGAATCATCAGTGGCCTACCGCAGAATCCATGTGCTAATATAAAGCCTGATGTGAACGTAACAGAATTGTCAGACGTGTGTGCTGGTTAGCGTTTTGTCCGCTAAACGTTATAAGTATGGAGCATCCGATTACCAGTATCAATAAACGTCTGTAATTATACTCATCATGACGATATGTTAGAGCCAACGCTGATTAGCATAAAAAACCAGCACTGACAAATATCGAGAGCCTAATGTATGCTTGTGTTGACATATGCAATATAAGCCTGATCGATGTGTCTTCAGTTGTTCCTTCTCCGTAAGTTTTGACACTGAGGACAAACTTGCAAAAAAATCTTTTTACTTTTGTGTTACCTGCAACATATTTGGCACTGAATCCAATATGGCCTGTATGCGAGTTATCCGTACTGAACATCACCGAAATACTGTTGCTTGTTGACAGGAACTGTTTTCTTTCGTAACCTGCAAACAGTCCCACCGGAGGAGATGCGCAGCCAGGGCCATCGAATACAGCGACGAAGTCATTCAACGGATTTGTATACTCTTCAATCTAGTGTAAAAAAAAGATTTGATATATTTTGGGTCACGTGGTAGACTGGCTAAACAATTTAAATTGAACTCTGTTAAAATCAAGCTTGTGTAGGTAGGTGTGATGCATGGCTATCTAGGCGTGCTGATTGATGTTGCTAATTGACTAGTAAACTGAGTATGTTCTTCCTGATTCAAACAATAACGAAGGAACACGTTACTGATAATTAGAATTGGAGTTGGGTTGTATTATGTTAACATCACTCACATTTAATTACATCGTTCACGTTTCAACTACACCTCATGAAATCCAATTCTAAAATCAACTTCGAACACAAATTTTGACTTTGTTAGGGTTTGTCAGTTGCACATATTCTTGCTATGATCAGTTGCCTCATGAGAACAGCAGCCGCAGATCATTATCTGGTCGTTGCAAGATCATACACTAATAACGAGCTACAACAGACTCAAAATTCCAGCGTGATGCTACTATTCGAAAAGTGTCAGCTGAAAGTGTCGTGCGAATTAGAAAAACTTACGTTCAGTGAACATTGTCTACCGATACTAACGTGGTGATGGACGACCTAGCGGTTCAAAACTAGGTCCACCGAATTTTATGTTGGACCCATCACGACTTTAGGATATGCGGATCTAATCAGGGCAGGTTAACGTGTTTTCGCAAGACGATGGGCTCAATGTGTCTCGCTGTGACAGTGAGTACCACTAACACATTGTATATGATGCGAAACACCATACCACCAAGATAAGATTGGCATGCTAGCTCTGATTACAAAGTGTTGTGTTCGTAAAGTGCAATGTAAAATATACAGTGTTGTACTCTGAGGTTTGCTCTGGCAAGATTTCGTGAATGTCCCCAATTTTTCAGTTGTGCACTCACGATCTCATCCGCTTTCAGTCCCGTAACCTTCACTATCAAAAGAACTGTTGTTTAACGTCTTACCATGTACCGCGAATGTTTCAACACTTAAATAATCCCTTGTCTTGATGAACCAACTTAAAACGAATTGGTAGATCTACAGCGAATTTGACGTGCAGCTCCAAACGATTACCGAACGATTGATTTGTTCAACTTATCCCAACTCTGATTTTCCACCCCAGGCCTAATAACTGTGTCAAACCTTATGGACCACAAAGTAGATCTAGCTACTCAAACACTGTGGTCTCTAGGACCACGGAATACGAAGTAAATAGACAGGTTCAACAGCGGCTACATTCGACGTTTCAGGCGGAAGAACACACTTTTAGAGAAAGGTATACTGTTTGCAATCGGAACCGACCGTATATGGTTATGTGAGAATTGTGAGGAAGTAGTTTTGCTTTACACCACAGGTAGGTGACCTTTGTCAAACCTTGCGGACATTTACTGTTTTTAAAGCAGAGTTTTGAAACGTTTACTAAAATCACCAAAGTAGTTCTGTCTAACAGAAGACGGAAGGCAACTGAAACGTTTCTGGACTACAGAGAAGACGGCAGTTATCATAACAGTCCTAAGAATAATAATTTTAGGGAAAATCAAACAACAGTAAAACGGTATTTCAAGAAGGTTGCATCAACGTACGTTAACCACATCGAATAGAAGAGATATTTGGTTCCCTTGTGGTACTGTGATTTCCCAATTGCACATCATATGCGGTGGATAGACTAAGGGATAACGCAAGCTCGTAAAGTTTCCTGATTCTTGTCCCACAAACGTTTTGTTGCAACCTGTTCATGTGAGAAAGAAAACATGTCTCATTGGTGATAAATTAACTCGACGTTAACTATCACTCTTCTAGTAAATAGCATGATGAAAAGGGGAAAATGTACATCGGTTGTTCACTGTACGGCTTTTCTATTGTTTTTGCAAATTGTTTATCTCAGGTACTCACAACCACAGTTGCTGCTAATTCAAGAGAGATAGTGTTCATCTAATCTTATATGGAGAAATATGAAGGATAATACAAAACATTTTATTATTGTGCGGTTGTGGTTTGCAGATCGGCGCACGTAATTCTGTGGACACAAGGCAGGTAGGTTTTCAATCTGAAACTAAATTTGTGAACCGTAGTAATATGGCTCAAGTTTAGAAAAACACATATCTTAGTCTCCATCTGCGAGGCATTGTGTAGCACACACACCTCTCATTTAGGGACACTGTTTATTCCTTATTAAACATGTTACTAGAAAAACGGTCTTGTAATGAGATTTGGAAAAAGTCATTTTCCCAACAAATGTGTTCACTAGTTTACGATGAACAAGCAGATTCATATGTCTGCACACTAAAGTTATAACATTATTATGATATTGAATTAAACTAATTGTTCTGTGTTTAGATGATGACTGGGTCCCTCGGTGACCATCCCGGATTTCCCCAACAATTCAAGAGGGAGGGAGAGTGTCAGAGTGAACGAACAGTATTCAGTAGTATTTCTGTGAGTACCCGGTATCACTAAACAGATGAATATTTCTGAAGTGCAATGAGTCCAGCATGTGTGACGTTAATGAATCTCATTAATTGGGCGATGCAAACTACTCTTACTAATTCTTGTAAATTTCAGTTCAAGTCCGTCCTCGATCTATTATTGGTGAACTTCACTCACCGAGGTTGAGGGCAGCGTAACATTCATCAATGGTGGGAACCATCTAGGAAATGTGTGTATCAAGTGGACATAGTGTTACAATTCCGGAACAAGGTAGAAAAAAGCTACAACCATTCCCTCACGAGAAAATGGTACAAGGAAGGGACATGGGTGACAATTACTAGTCAACCTTTGGACGGCTGAATTAACGATTAACTTTTAATGTTTTCAACTTTTCAATTTCACTTATGCTATCGTACTGAACCCTCATCGCCATATCTATCTAGCTAGAGCGGCTAAGTGTCTTGTTTTCTGAGGGTGGTGCAAAAACACTGAAGTCAATTCAGAGTCTGTTCGCGGTGAAAGTATTAACAGATTGAATGTGCTGTGCTATTGCTGTCTCCGCTAGTTAGCACACAACTCGAGTGGAGTGATCGCGTGAACAAAATTAACATTTACCGGTGCCTATTTCCAAGCGTTCGTGATACGAGGTCAAATAATCTGGTTACACCACCGGAAATACTTAGATTAAGTGCTTAATCTTCTCTGCATCTGACATCGGAACCACCACTAGTTGGGTTGGGAAGCAACGACCTTTTCGTAAATACAAGTGTCATTATTATTCCTCTGAAAAAAAGTGAGTAAGTGTCACATGTTTGGATGAGAACTCAAACAATCGATTGGAAGCGCTATCCCAGAGGGGTCGACATTATGCAGTCAGTGGCGCGCTCGCATTCACAATATTCTCGTTGTTGTGTTAAACTATGGCGATCTTTTTCTATCAGTTATTTTGATTAGGTTTTCCTCCTGGGATATTCTCTGTTGCGGCTAACGGCAGTTCAAACCACAATATCTCGCGGCTGTTGTGAATGAATGAATCAGAGAATAGATTGTGTAGTAGATTAATTTTACAGGAGGTCCACTTGTGGTTACTCTGGACTCCGACTGGACGTAAATCAGCTAGACAGAAACAGCAGGCGAGGATACGGAAGTGTTCCAACAGCTGATCTACGAAGCCTCGCCGGAAGCTCAAAACTCATATCTGGGCCAGGTTACTCAACGATAGAAAGAACAGTGATGTCTTAATTCTCAGTTTTATTTAACTAACTTTAAGCAAAAATGTTATTTCAGAAGAGAACCACATTTGAAAATTTGAGAGCCGGCTGGACTTGTACCAGTGACGGAAATATTATACGGAAAAGTAGGCAAGCATTCTACTACCATTCTACAGCAAATCAGAGTGAGCCTCGTTGCTCAAAGATAACGCTAAAATCATTCATCTTTAGATTAATAAGGAGGCACATGTGATCATAAACATGAAATAGTTAACTCACATATGATGTTTCTAAGATAAACAATGACAATAAACGACGTAAGAGCCTGGAGATACATAATACTGTTCATTGCATGTACAGTTCCGTTGTTCGTGTACAAAAAAATTAGGGTTTGTAATACAACATGTCCTGTATGTTAAAGTACACAAGGCATTGTTCTAAGTGGTAATGCTACAATGAGATTGGCTAATTTAACCACAACTCATAACCCAATCCAATCCGTAATAGCGTGATTATCCATCACGTGGGACACACCAATAACCAACTTACTCTAGTTAAACATAGCACCCCATCATACGAGGTGTTCAATGGTCTAACAGGTTGGAGCATTACCACCTCGACTGATTGTAATTCGTCGGTTTCAAATCTAATTTGTGTTTTACACAGAGGATTTGATTTGTTCTATTAATTAAAAATTTCGTTTTGAAGGTTTTTCTATTATTTTCGTCGAAGTTTGTCCAAATACACTTTACCTAGGCGTTCGGAAACAGCCGGCTGTATGCTAATAAGATTGTCTGATTCAGCGAAAATAAGCAGGCGTTTTGTTTGATGTGTGGACAATATTCACTTTCATAGGATCAATCTTTATCAACACGAAGGTCCAAATTAACATATGGGTCCCTATTTAGCGTGAGATATCCGTGTTTTTAAGTGGCCGTCATGAACGATAAGTATTATGTTGATTAAAACTCTTACTACTACATCCCATTGGTTATATGTGTACAGACAACCAGTCAACGTTGTGTTTTTCATTGACAGATTGTTTTATTGAAATGGAGCAAAATCTGGCCATTGCAACTCGTTTTCACAAGGGTTCTAAACGTTCAAGCAATTGTGAAGTCACTGAAATCGACTTTACCCTATAGTTCTATTCTAGTTGTAGAATTTTGTCAGTACAGTCGAATTCTGCACCATCTGTTTCTGGGATTAAGGAATTTAGTTCGACCAGATCGCTATAACTGGTGTTATGGTATTGAACCTGTGAGCTATGGTTTCCTATAAGGTCGAAATTTGAATGCAAACTCTTTCTAGTGCGACGTTCAGTGTAATCTGGAGTGCGTCACACCTTAGTATTTGTAAGAAAACGACAACAAAAGGACGATAAACAGTATGTTCACAAACTATCATTGAGAAGTTGATCTATTTGCTGATAAGTGATTTGTACTTCATTGTTTCCGGTGTTGTTTTTACGTGTAGGAGTTCGGAACAGTTGAGAGCAAACTTTAACACGTTGACAACATTCGGCCCATAAGTAAATCTATACTGAGTCTACATGTGTAATCAGAAGCTGTAGTTTTGTCTAACAGTTGCTGTTCTAGTTGAAGGAGCGGTTAATTAACAAAATTAACCAGCTTGTGCTTCTACAAGTTCTCTCGGTTTTGTCCAATTCCACAGTTCAAATCACAAGAGTTTAGTTTGCGAAACTCAACCGTGTGTAAGCTGCACTGACGGAGCATCCCGTGATCATTCATGACTCTTGTAACTTAATGGAGTACAAATAATCTCGTTGACGAAACTTTACTCACAATTATCAACAGAATACTGTCAATGTAACATAAATTCATCTAGGAGAAAGATCAACCAAAATTTTTCAATGGACGATTCGTTTGAGGTATCTAGCGGCATCGGTCAATTGCTGTTTTCGGAATGTGAAATGTCTCAGGATTAGCAAACTGGTCACAATCAGATGATATTTGGATGTTCTACATTCTGTAGCATTAAGGTTAAAGAATTTTGCGTTTCATCAACTGAATTACGTCACTTAGTACTGACTATCGTTTTTTAAAAGTGTATTAGACATCTATCTTTTATTTTGTGGTAAAAGAATAACACAAAATTATTCCACTTCAGATGTGTAGGGTCTTTGTACATCTTTTTTTTACTAAAAGCAATACACTCATTAATTGAGTTTTTACTAAGGAAATGATCAGTCAAACGCTTCACACTTTTGCTTATCATGAGCCTGGTTTGTGACCAATGAAGTCATTAGTTTTTGATACCTGTCAGGTTTCATCAAAGAGAGGTGGCCCTCCTGTCTTCGTTTTGACGGATGTAGGATGGTGACTCCAAATATATGTCGTTCTTATGGTGATAAATATAATCAACTTTGTTTCATATATCAGAATACGATATTGTTCCCCTTGATCTTAGCATACCTGCAGAAGTGGTGTGGAACGATTTTGTGGACAGTGAAGTGCTGACACGTATGGATGTTGAATTACTGATAATTGGTTTAGCATATTTGATAATTTAGAATAGACCCACTTGCGAAAAATCTGGAGTTCTGGTGGATTCGATCCAACGACAAGAACAACATGCTCAAAGGCGGCAAGTGCTCTACCATCTCTGCCAACAGCTTCATAGTTCAGCTCGTAGAGCATTTGCTGCATCTGGACACACACAGATGTACCAGCATAAGCTACACTAATAAAAATGATGCAGAAAATCGACATTAAAAAATTGAAAATTATGCAATTAATTTAAAATTGTATTTAGTTTTTTTGTAACGAAATAGTACTACAGAAGGTCCAAGAGGCACTCAGTATTCGTTCGGGGATTCAGTAACCAAATGGGAAAAGCTTAGTTACAAATTCCTAGTGACTTTACATACAGTAGTATGATTAGTATCAATACATCATATGGATTATTTAAATATGAATTCTTACTTCCTTAGTTCAGTGTAATTGTGGCTATCTTTCTGATTGTAGTGAATGTTGTCATCATTACTCTTGAAAGTGGTTCCGACTATAAAAGTTTATTTTTCATGGTTTCACAAAGATTATCTGTGACAGTTTGCGGATTTGTCCTTATAATGGGTTTGTTCATGCAGAAAATTCTTAACAAACCTTGCTACTTTGAATAAAGTAACCATAAAACCGGTTTTCTAACGGATTAAGGGAGATTTTTATTATAAGCTACTACGTTTGCTCTGGCTAATCTCACCAAATTGAGCTTGTAGATAGTTTCGTTATAACTATACTCCACGTTTATTCCAAGCTCTTCTGAGGAACTGAAATTGACATTTTCTCTCAAGTTCGGGAGTTTACTTATGTACAGTAACAAACGAAATGTAACCTCATACTCTCAGTTGATAGCTTTTGACAACAGACACAGCGTTATTCTCGTTTTCCTCCAAGTTCTTATCAAATGAGATCAAATATGCATTAACTTTGCTCAGAATTTCTTTACATCTCAGTCCAGCAGAAGGAGGTTTTGTTTTCAATCAAGAGAAAGTATTGGCTACCCAATGAATTGTTATCCATTTCCATAATATTTGCTGTATATTTCAGAATCAT
>LUCH01000951.1:0-12336 GCA_013368495.1 Paragonimus heterotremus | reverse complement strand
GAAGTTTATTAACCATCCGAATGAATCTCTAGAAAAGACTCCACTTGTTGTGGTCTAACAATAGAGCATTTCTCTGTCTGTTTATCAATAACACTTCAAAACGTAGCTGGCGCATCGATCACCTCTCTTGGCGTAATCTAACGAATGAGGCAGCTAATTTTAGTAAATGAGTGATTGCCTATCAGTCACGCAGTTATCTTCAGTGACAGAAAAAATATTAGGTCACTGTAAACCCATCATTTTGTTGGAGATGGGGTTTTGTTGTAAAGCGTAAATTTCTTGAATTATTTATTCACCATGAAGAATTTGTAGTATTCCCTGGTGACATATTATATCGAGTATTCGAAATGGCATTGTATCTACACTTCGTTCAACAGTTTTGACGAGTCACATTCAAGTCAGGTTGGGATTGTAAAAATGAATTCCTTGGACCGACTGATATTTTGGTTAACAGAAATTGACATAGATCTCATTTACACTTCTCCAATTTGCTCACAAAGTTCCCCTAAACCCTCAAAGTGATTCTCTGACGCATTTTATTCGAGGTATGTGAATGCACTCCCACAAATTTCACGACCAATTTTTAGGCGAGTATTTTGCATTCAACATTATTGGTTCTCATTCAGAATGGTCTGTTTCAGTGTTACAGCTGAGGTGGTTCGCGGGACTTTTAGTTGTCACCGTGTCGTTAAAGTCCTGGTATCACACAATGAAACTTATTACATTACGGTAGGATGTTTAAAAGTCCTGGGTTCCCGACATTTTGTTGAAGGCTCCAGGGAGCACACAGTGTGTTGTTGCTATCGATAGTTTGCTTGCATATCGAATTGCAGTTTGTCCTATCAATACCTATCTATTGGAATATCGAAACGTGGTGTACTGGACTACCCGGGACGATCTGTGGAAGATGTAAGGGGATCAAAACCAATGAACATTTATATGCGGTGGTTGGAACGCACAAAACTGATTTATTACGGTGGCAATAATATTTCTTCATCCTGAGTTACAGTACTTCTTAGGTTTATAGTGGAGAATTGAGTATAAGCTAGATCCTTGTCCAGTAACATTTCAAAACACCATTCCTGAAAATTAATCAAAGCGTAGTCCCAACAAGCATCGAACTGAAGAAAGCAGTGGGATTTGGAAACAAGCCGTATATTTCCAACAATGTTTGGAAGTGCGATAAGTAGCAGCAGCAACCAAGAAGTGACATAGAAGGAGCGTGAGATGGACTCCAATCCACTCGGTAGCAATCAAAAGCGTACCCAGCGTTTAGTGCGTAGAGTCTACAAGTGCGTTAAACAACGCTCAGAAAGGTACAGGTCAAACGACATTGAAGAATAGAATAGTAGACAAGTCGTTAAGAAAAGAGGAAACGTTCGCTGACTGCGATTAGTTGCACGACTGAAGAAAGTGTCACTAAGTTCGTGTTAGGTCTTCTGTAGTAAACGTATAGATAATCATGTGTACGGAACAAACAAGTGAGAAAACACGGTTGCAGCCGGAGCCATTAGAGAAGGCACACGCCACACTACAGACTCATCAGAACAGTATATCAAGTGCAATATCTACTGGGCTGCGAAGAGTAAAACTAATAGACACAACAAACCCACTTACCGCTGATAACGTAATGGTAGTTACGTGGGTCTCTTTCATGCTACAAAGCAGCAGAGAAATATAGTAATTAACGTAAGCACTTTTGGATATAAAAGTACCGGAACACTAAGGAACGCTGAACGTGATCAATATGATAAACCTGATGCTGTTGTAGACTGTAGTGTTAGTAACAGTTCCAAGTGAACTTGACCTATAAATTCTGTACGTTCTTCAACATGCACAGATAAGAGTACAGTGTTTATAGGTATTTCACTGCATTTTTTTCACATGCAACTGAAATTACGGTTACTAGTGCGCCTAACACCATTTTGAGAGTAACGATTATACTTATACACGTACGAAGTGGTACTGAGGCTTCACTAATTGGACATTGCGAGTCATGCAACCTGCGTTGTCTACCTATGTCATTTAAACCTGAAGGTGATCAATACCGAGCTCCTGAAATAGCCTCGTAGTTCAACTGGTAGAGCGCTTGCCGTGTTGAGGCATGCTGTTTCTGTCGCTGTTTCCAATCCAACCTGGCTTTTCACATCTGGGTCTCACCTAAAATCACAAATCTCCTAAACTACTCATTAGTAATACATTGGAAATGGTTTTATTCGCATGGACATAAAATAAGTCAGCCGAACCAGAGGAAGTTTCCACAGCCAAATCGTACAATCCATGCGAATTGCAAATGGTTTAAGGCGCTGACGAACTGTCTGAAGTCAATCTATTGTAGAATTATTGTTAAGACAACGGTTTTCCCACAGATTCAGGACTCTCCACGAATTTCTTAGATAAACTGGGGTATGTGAAATGAATAACATCAGGTGTCAGGTGAAATGGGAACCCGATATTTAAGATTCAGTTTATAGTATATTACTTAGAAATGATAAGGGCAGTCTATTTTGTTGTTCTAACTGCTATTATGCTCGCATCGTTTCTGTTGTGGACTTAGTAGATGAGTAGTTCCCATTTAAATAGGTTCAATCGCTAAGTTTCATGTATCCACATCTCTGTTTATTTACTACCACAGTTGATCACAATGTTTAATTCCACCCCCGATCGTTTTAACAGTGTATCGGGTCTTTTTAAGTCAAAGTGTTCTCTCCTCAACATTGTCTGTGTTTTAGTCTTATAGCTGAGCAAATTATGTTAACTGTATAAAACTAAATTCGAACTACTCCAATGGAAATTTATATGTCAATGTGAAATATTAGTTAAACATCACTCACACTTGCTTGCAACTTTCCCGTTCCCATAGACTTTTCAGTCAGTCTATTTTAAACTGAAACACTACACTTCAATCGTTCCCTTGCTGGAGCTCACCACTAGGATATGAATTCGACACGGATGAGATTGAAACTCTGTTCATGAGTGAATCATTTTGACCAATGCTTCACTGGCATCATATTAGGCAAGAATGAATGACCGTATATGGCTGGTATAAGCTTGACCACTTTCGTTCATAAGCAGCCATTAAGACCCCAGGTCATCTCGATAGGGACATATGTAACACCTGTTAACGCTAGTTGGGAGCATTCATTAACAATGTTGAGTCGGTAAAAACCTGAAGAAGTTCCGAGATTCCTACAGCATTTGCATTACCAATGTTTCCCAGCGAGAGTGTTTATTACTTCTTCTCAAAAGAAATTATCAAGAAGGTCCACCTGGATCATAATATTGTGTTCACCCTCAATTAGTTATCGTTTCGAAACTTTAAGGCAACATTCTTAGCTGCCCACCTAATTGTCACTATAAATATAACTGAGACATCATCCCTTAGTGATCGCAGCTGTTACAATATCATAGGCTTTTCAGTCACCCTCTTTCAAGACGAAGGCCTACACGTAAGTTTTGATCTTGTGAGAGCTCGTCAGCACTGCATATCCTTCCCACTAGAACTATGGTCATGCCTTCATGAGGCAACCATGTTGACTATTGCACCGTCAATTTCCCGTCAGACACGACTGCGTTATCATATGCAAACTCTCGGCCACATTCGCTGTGAGCAGTCTTCAGACTGCCTGATCGCCTTGATAAGAGATATAGTAAGCATCCTGCTAACTAGTCCATGACCCTACGACTGGGACTTCTTTCCAAGTTGGTGTCAGAAAAATCAAGCGACATTTTGATTATCAGCAAATAATAGGGGATTTGAGGGGGTTGTTGAATAAAATATGTATGGTTTTATATCATTTTATTTTATCCGTGAAATTTCAGAAACACTTCAGACACATACTTCGTAGATTTTTGAGCGAAGCAGTCGGGTAGCTGTTTTGACTGATCAATAACACTTGATACGTTGATGAGTATTTTCTATCTATATTCTATCTATATTTGCTATCACGGGTGTTCACACACAACTTGGACAGTGTTGAAATACTACGCGAATTAAAGGTGGCTTTCTGTCAAACGTTTTTTTCTCTTAAACCCCACTGACATACTTGGGGAATCATGCTTGCTGGAGACGTGAAAGCTCTCAGTAGCACCTCTGTTGTATTGAGTAATTTTAATTCTAGTGAACAAGTAGTTACGGCATAAACCTAACAGAATTACCTCACATACATCAAGAGCACAGTAGGTTTCACTTACAGCAGGGAGAAAGGAACATTTGTTATCTTTGTTCAACAGATCAGCTACTCTCATTATGGCAGTCTCCAGCCTTCCTATAACATGGATAGGAATTCAAAAGATAACGCAATTATATAAGCATGCTTTGTTTGGTGTTTACTTACTAACACACTCTAAGTGGACTACAATAGTTATAAGTAAGTCGCCGTAAAAGCAGATATGTGATAGCACAAAAGATAACAGCACAGTAGCCAACTGGAAGGCAGAATGTCGGCAGTGAATTTCATTGACTTTATGGTCATTAACACGAACGAGAGGAAATTACGAGTTTCGGAGGGCAGATTGCGATTAGCTAAGAGGCTATTATATACATATATAATAGTTTACTGGGAGAGCATACTGTGGAATCACCGCACGAGAAGGAATGATGATGTACTCTCTGTGATAGTGCAACAAAGTTTGTGTTTGTGATGCGTAACTTATCCACCCTAAAGTGCTTTGGTATCGGAAAAGCAACGGTTATTTTAGAAAAACTCAAGCGTTTAAGGTGATTGAAAGTGATTTCACCACATCACATCCTGAACAGTGACTAATTTGGGCAGGTTATACTTACCCAAACCAACTTGGAACAACTAGTGTTGTCTTGGCGTCAACAACAACAACAACAACAACAACAACGCATCCCACTAACCTGAACAACGCTTCTTCAATGAACAATAGGGGATTAATCTCCTATTTGCTATCGAATGTATCTGGAAGTAAGAAGGGTGAAGTACCAGAGAAGTACACTTAGTGAGTATCGCTCTTCCGTCTCTACCTCAGTTCCAGTCCAGATAGAACAGCGAAATACAATAATTATTCGAGCGGTTGAGTATCATGCCCATCGTGACAAAAAATAATGTGAGACTGGTTGCAACTCGGACTAGTCCTAGGAATGGGGACAACATGATCGTGTGGTGAATGGAAAGACACGGAGATGGCAATATTAGGAGTGTTGACTATATGTTCCACCCTCAGAGTACTATAGCTGCTACTCTGACTAACTGCAAATACATGAATTTACACCTGGGTGATATATAAATACGCGCCGGCGAAAAAACCTCTAAACTAATCGGGGTAAATAGTTAGAATGGTATAATGGAAAGTAAATACGCCCCCAAAGCAGTTTATAGGCTTAATAGATGGGACGTTGGAACCAGATGGAAATTTTGAAATTGGAGCTAACTGAAGACTCGTTTTGGCGAAGATTGCTGTGACTGTTATAACCTGCACCGTCGGTTCGTTCAGTTCGTCTGTTAAAACAGGTTTGCTACCATCCATACATTCTATTGAATGTTTGCCAAAATTCCCATGTGCTAAGTGCTTCGTGGAACGTTTGAGTACAACAAATTATTCCGTCTGTAGCTGTTGGAGATGATTCATTACATCATCAACTCGAGAATGTAGTGAATTCGTTCGGAAAGTGGATCAATGACTGTCCACTGCGAGTTCCGTTTGGTTGTATCGACCTCAAATAATCATCAAGTCCGCTGACGTGGTTCTGTTTGTCGACAACACCTTCCATGATCAACTGAAAAAGTCTACGGGCAACTTAGTGAGATGGCAGTAGGTTACTGATTTTTGAATTAAATTGCCATTTTGACGCTGTTGTGGTGACACGCATACCTCGGTTCCCCTTCGTGAGCAATTATTAGGGCATTGAGGAATTGATCGAATCGTCCTATCAAATTGTTTTCTCATGAGCAACATGTCCCAGTGTGTGTGTCCGATGCACGCCAAACAGAATAGCTAGTTGTGCAGACCGATTATTCGAACTGTGAACTTCGGTCAGTGACAGTCTTCGAGAATCGACCGAAGGGTGTCGTCCACTGATGGACGAAAGCGTGAGAAACTGTTATTACTGAGAGGACTTTTGAGTTTACTCTTATCTGACAAACGTATAGACCTACTGACGTTCATACTACGATGACTGTTATCTCTGGAAGACGAGAGTGAGTCGACCATATCCTAATGAGTGTCCTCAGAACTGTTTCAGGTTTTTGAGAAGGCTCCCAGATGATTAATTGCGTATCGATCGGCATACAAAGGACAACTATCTCAATGTCTAACATGACAGATCACGGTAGACAGACAACCCGACGTGCGATCATTCAAACAAGGGCATTTGCGAGTAGATGTAGCAGGCTGTACAGTATATTGAAGACTTCTGTTTTGAAGGACTAAAGCACGGAGGACCTGGGATATCCTGGCAAGTTATCACATGCTTCGATCAGTTGACTAGGTCATAGGTTCCTGCGAGAAAAGCAGACTGCTACCATTCAAGCTGGACATAAATTTTTTATAAGGTTGCCGTCATTTAGCAGTACCGTAATGCAGAGTGGGGTTGATAAATATAGTCATACTGTTCATGAGTGGTAGTAAACAGGCGGCTCCAGATGCATAGAGGAAATTCGTTAAAGCACTTGGTTGCAAATTTTTTTTATGTCGGGTGTTAGATTTTCGTCGCTAAACAAATGAGCCTCGCGGGCCACAAAGCTGGCAGAATCACAACGGTTGTGGCGGAAAAAGAAGACAACGACGTAAATATCCATAATTCCGTGACCGAATGTTCCACTGCACGTGGTAGCCTACCTGAAGTGTTAGAAGAATAAATTGGTTGAATACCATTCGCCTCAAACTGTTTGTTGTATCACTGCATTTAAATCTGTGTCCGATACATTTACGGCTGTGACCAGCAATACGTTATATTATTGACAGTGCAATGTGACAGGGAATGCGAGTGCCCATTTCACAGCGACGCAGGCCATATTGTCTTCGGTTGTTAACTACAAAGTGTGACTGCTAGTATGAACTATATCAGCGACGCAAGAGCTTAAAAGGTGCCTGAGTATATTTTACATCTTGAAACTTGAAATATAATGACTGAGATTTCCGGCTTGTCTTGGAATTACAACATTGACTTGAACGCCAGCAATTACAACGTACAGGAGTCAAAAGTCTCACCGAGTGTTAAAAGAACCAGGTAACCAAAAGTGACGATGTCACCAACGGTAGTTATTATCTTTCGCTGCCACCGATAGCTTTCGAGGCAGCCAGGTACTTGCACCGCTTATTGTACTTTATCGATCTGTACCCAAAGATATATCTACATGAAAAACGACCGAGAACGGTTACAATATTTTCGGCTACAGCGTGATGGCGATGCTTCGAAAGGCTTCAATCCCAGTCGAGGATCCCTAATCTAGGCAACGAAATATGCAACTTGGCGCTCTGGACATAACTTAGTTCAATGCTTTCTGCTAAGAAGGTGTTTGATGACTGAGTCAACCGATCTTTTCAGTATCTTAAGCAAAGTTGGTCCTAATGATCTTGAGACGGTCGCACACTAACATCAGCTGGAGAGGCTAATTAAATGCGGTAGGACCTCCTGGCCACAAATCAACAAAGGGAGACAGAACGTACCAAGAAATGTAACTTAGTAATATTGCAACAATTTCATCTATGGTTTTCTAAAATCTAAGTGAATGATCTCAGACAAAACGAACGTTAATAACGTGGTGATTGCGTATGCGAACCTGGCTGTTCCCTTGGTGACGTATGCAAAATATAACTGCAGTCCAAGCTGCATAAGATAGTACACAGAGTTGTGCGGAAGATACATCAGATTTACAAAGTTAACCGGGAAAAGTAGGTTACGTGGTGACAAAACTACTACATTTAGAACCACAAATATGTGGATTCTATACCACACTCATTGTGCTACTTGAAAATATTAGACAGGCCGAGTTGTCGAAAGATATACATGTCAGCGAACGATGGGCATATATCACATCGGTTCTCCTAACTGGCGAATTTTTTCAGAAATATTATATTGCCCTCAGTGTGCATTATCACTCATGACCACTTGATCAAAGCACTGTTTTGGTGGTCAGAATTCATTGGGTGATTTTTTTGCCATTCGTGTGCCCTCCTCCAGTATTGTAACGATCAGCAGAACAGTGCCCGGAATGCTGATTCGTGGGTTTCCGGAAAGCTTTGGCGGGCACATCACAAGTGCTGTAGTTTGCGTCGATGCAGACTAGAGCTGCACTTAATGGGACAGATCATCCAAAAGTAATTCGTTCCTTCAATTGGAAAACTTGGAGTATTAATGTAATCACAATCCGTCGCTGTTTTCACTACATAAATGTAATCAGTAATCGATATCGATGAAGTCGATCGGTCCCATCGAACTAGGAAAGACTCAGACTGAGTAGGAAGGCACTTAGACTGAGTTGATCTGTCAATGTGTAGTTTTAAGGTGACAGCTGACACAGCTCGGAAGGGTACAGAAATTTGCATTGCGGACTCAAGGGTGTTAAAATACACACATATGTTGCCGCCAATTTTCTCATGTCCAAAATGTTTAGGTTTTTCCATAACCTTTCACTGACCATATCTTTGCTTGCAACGGCTGGAGATTTTTCACAGTTGGACCGACGGTCGAGTAAGACAAGATGATTCTTGAAATAGCTTTTAGGGTAGCTCCAGATGCGATGAACTGGTGGTTGTTGTATAATGTATAAAACTCATGATCTACTCTCAAAACATTCTCCACAGCTAAATGCATGTTGTTGCTAAAGACGAATGGTCATAGACCATGCTGCAAACCGTCCATTGTCTAAAATCATCAGAATGTGTGACTGTCAATTGACACGCACTTTTGACACTTGGAGTGACCTAATAAGTATGAACTGTCCTTACTGTTTACGCAACTTACTTGTAATCTGGGATCACCTCTGTGGAGCGACCGTAGATGAAACGGACACAGCACACAATGGCGTGGGAGCCTTATTCACACGGTATCCAGTCGTTGATTCTGAACAACCACAGGGAAACATATCACCGGAGAACGTAAGCAATAGTTCAGTTTGTGGAGACATTCTTGGTTTGTCACGTATTCAACCTATCTTGCTATTTATTTTGACCGCTGACATTATTGATATTGTTTGATTGCATGTCTGCATTTTTCTCGTTTGTTCGGTCGTCAAGGTCACAATTGACAGTTAATACTTTCCGGTCGTTAGTTACTGGTTTGTCGAGCTTTGCTTCTGTTGTGCCTTGTTTACAGCTTGCTTTCCCGGTCTACTTGCAATACACGTCGTTGTCCACTAACTGGTTGTCTGGTTTAATTATTGTGGAGGATGGGCACGATTCTAAATAGAAACGTTCCAATCCACTACAATTTGATGAGCCCGATTATTAACCCATTTTTTCCAGCACCCATTTCGGCTCACTACAATTTGGTGAGGTCGTTTAATTTCTTTCAGCAATTTTTTCTCTCGGTTCACCGCAGCAAATTAGTGAACCTGACACATTAAACCCGGTAGACCGTTTTTATTCCTGGGAACTTATTTGCCGATTATTTCATTATTTGTTCATATATATGAGCGTAGTTTTTTTTCGCTGATTTTTATATCGAGTAGATATGTATATTTCCTTCGTTTCAACTCCATTCTACCATGGACAACGAACAGAAGCCGACATGATTACTGTTCCTCAGTTTTTAGACATGGAACCCGCCTTGTTGTTTATGTATTTAAAGGCGGATTTCGGCAACCAGTGCATCACCGCAGATCAGGCAAAATATAGTCAGCATTTTGGCCCGGCTTCCTAAAAAGGTCACACTGCAAGTACGTGACCTTCTCCTGAACTTGCCCACTGAACATAGGTATGAAGCCCTTAAGGAAGCTGCGATCAAACGGATCACACCGTCTGATAGATCAAGGCTACAACAACTACTTGGAGGTCTGCTGTTAGGTGATGAGCGACCGTCAGATCTGTTGCTTCAGATGCAATAGTTGCTAGGTCCCTCATCCATGGATGAGGCACTCCTCAAGGAGTTATGGATGCAGCGTCTCCCAGTGAACACTCAAGCTATCCTAATGGCTGCTAAGTCGCCGTCCTTGTCGGATGCCGCACAACTAGCGGACGAGATACAAGACCGTTTTTGTGCCGGTCCCTCTGCCTCATTCACAGCGGTGACAAACCGTACAGCAGAGACTTCCAAGAGTCCGGACGTTTCTACACGGCAGGGATCATCCTGCCCGCCACCGCCAGACGGTTGGCGCACTGTTTGGACAGAGATTGTGTAACAGGACAGTGAATGTACACACAGGACAATGATCACAGACGGTCCCGACGCAATCCAAAGCCAGAGAAAAGACGTAGAGAAAAATCACAACCGGTATATTGATGTAACAGAGACGAGGCGGCGATCCGCACAACGCCAATAGCAACACATAAACTAAAGTCCCAACAACCAAGGGTCTCTTTTTTAAATCGTTCAAACAAGTAAGTCCAGGGGAATCGAATGTCAGAGTACTAAGGGCGTTCAGGTGGTGTGGAACACGTCGAATAATACGTAGGTGGGCGTCCTGGAATAGATAATAGGGGAGAGAACATTAGCGGAAAGTTTAAATGACATGCGCAACAGTTTCTGTATTGTTACAATCGCAGCTCTTCGACGGGATTTCGCTCTCCTCAGGACACGTTGATCCTCCCGTCGACGCCGTGGTAAAACTCCCCGCAAGTGCCCTCAGACGTCGGCTGAATTGTGCTGGTATCGCAAGTTTGGCAATCGGGCGAGGCGTTGCGTCGCCCCATGTAAGTACTCCGATCAGGGAAACGCTCAAGCCAGCCCTTAATGGCGAAAAACGTGGCCGGCACCCTCCCTAGCAGTCGCCTCTTTCACATTACGGATTTATGTTTTAGGACGACGTTCCCGGAAGATATTGAGGCGGAAGTCAGCGTGGTCCCCCCACGATCCGGCGAGGCGACCCCCTCTTTTTTACCTATGCTTCGTGCCGTTAAAGGCACGCCCATTCCCATCTATGGTCAACGTTCACTCACGCTTGACCTCGGTCTCCGGCGAACATTTCGCTGGGTTTTCGCAATTGCAGCCGTACCATTCGCTATTTTAAGAGTCGATTTTCCTCAGCGTTTTGACCACATGGTCTATACCCTAAGACGAATGCTGATCGATTCCTGCACAAAACAGTGTCAACGGCACCTGAGCATACGCAAAGACCATCAGTCCTCTCATTCTTCAACCTGAGACTCCTCAATCTTACGCGTCTCTCTTTTTGGATTTTCCACAGCTCGTTCGATCCACGAACGAGCCACTTCTAGTCACTTCCACTTGCATGCACCGGATTAGGACCAAAGGTCCATCGGTGTCGTGCAGGCCAAGACGTTTAGCCCCGGACGAACTTAAAATAGCTAAGGCGGAGTTTGAACACATGCTCTAACTAGGAATAATTCGCCCTTCTAAAATTCCATGGGCCTCTCCTCTCCACACGGTCCCAAAGAAATCAGGTGACTGGCGCCCTTCTGGTGACTATCGTGGCCTCAACAAGGTCACAATCCCCGATAGGTATCCTATCCCGCACATTCAGGATCTGGCAGCCTGCCCTTCCGGCAAAACTTTGTTCAGTAAGATCGATCTGGTCTGCGCCTCTCGCCAGATCCCAGTAGGGGAGGCGGATATCCCCAAAACAACTGTCATCACGTCTTTTGGCCTATTAGAATTTCTTCGAATATCATTTGGCCTTACTAACGCTGCACAAACTTTCCAGCGTTTCATTCACGAAGTATGCAGAGGCCTGGATTTCGTCTACCCCTACTTAGACGACAGATTTGTGGCCACTTCTTCCGAAAAAGAACACCTGCAACATCTACGTTCCTCGTTCGCCAGGTTAGCCCAACACGGGATAACCGTCAATGCAGCTAAATGCGAACTTGGAAAAGGCGGTTTAGAATTTTTAGGCCACAGTTTTTCAGCTTCTGGAATCCAAGTTTTACCGTCGAAGGTAAGTGTTGTCAACGATTTTCTTGAGCCAACCTCTTTTAAGCAACCTCGACGTTTTGCCGGCCTAGTAAATTACTATCGCCGGTTCATCCCCCATTGTGCGCAACTCCTGCAACCCCTCACGAACTTACTCCAAGGTGGTACGCGTAAATTCAATTTTACGGACGCAGCGCGCACAGCTTTCGTCGAGCCTAAAGAAGCTATATCCAACGTCACTGTATTAGCCCACCCAGACCCTCAAGCCCCACTTTCTGTTTTTACTAATCCTTCAGACATAGCCGTCGGTGCCGTATTACAACAGATCGTCAGCGACC
>LUCH01000950.1:140103-152895 GCA_013368495.1 Paragonimus heterotremus | reverse complement strand
GTATTGTGCCGCTCCAGTACAAACAGAGTCTAGTGAGGACTTTGTCCTATCACGCAAGAAGAATCTGTTCAAGAGAAACATTGGCCAAAGAGATGTGATTGTTTAGAACAACGCTCAAAGAAAATTGCTATCCAACGACATTTGTAGAAAAATTCAACAAACAAAAGCCGACTGCCGCGATGGCTTCAACAGCTCCCATGCTAAACGTCTACTTCCGTTTACCATACATGGGCGATGACATTGTTACTCTATTGAAACTCCGTCTCGTGGCGACTATGGGGTGCACGTTTTATGCAGCTCAAATGGTCAAGCTGTTCACCACCACCACCCGAATCCCAACACCACCTTTGAAAACACCACTACGGGTTAGGAAGCTGGACGTGAGAGGACCTTGAGTACAACCACACGGCAGCCGCCAGAGAGGACGAATGTCGACGGAAATTCCAGTCGACCTTCAGAATTCAAACAAGCGTCATACTGGTTGTGAGGCGTTCCCAACGGTAGTAGCTAAAACATTGTTATCCACAGTGAATGTAGCCTACAGTATGGTATAATGCGGATTCATCATACAGCCACGAGTAGAACTGCGATACCTACGCCAACACATTAACTTTGACATTAGTGGTTTGTAATAAATTTACATTCACAAGGTAATGTGTAAAGGCACAGTGTTACTGGCAAGGCAACTCTCACGTCGCAGAGAGAATAGGATTTTGGGGATGTCGAAGATGATCTCACTACAGCGGTCATTGGTCTTATATGCTAACAGTGATCTCGATCGGGTTCTTGCAATACACTGAAATACATCGATCAAACCGTTTAGTGTTCAGTTGACATCACGAATTAGTTTCTCTACTGATTCTGTACAGCTGAGGTTCCCTTAGGAGGTTCGCTACAACTACACTGTTTATCACTGTTCTGTTTGATACAGCATCAAGCCACTGTCTGCAAGTTTTGACATCTGAAGTGACTGAACTATTATCGCCGACTGAGCTGCTTGATGATAATCACTAGTCCAATCCACATCCTTCCGTCGTGTGCATCCGGCAAGAGAGCATCAAATATGCGTTACTGATTGACTCAGTGTCCGTGCAGTATCAATATCAAGGTTAACCATTTGCACACTTGGATGGTATACGAAAACGACTTAAATATACAAACGATCAAACTAAACCAGTATGGCAAGGCTACTGTCAGGAAAACGGAAACAAATGCCTTGTCGTCCGATTTCTGGTCACTTCCATTAACAGCACACACTTTCAAGTTGAACATCACCCACAATTTATCACAGCTGTCGCATTCCACTCGGCCGCTTTCGAACTGCAGAAGCACTAGACTCCAGTTTCGCTCTCATTAGAACTCGTCAGTAGTGCATATCCTTGTCACTGCCGGGACTACAACTCCGGCCACTCTTCCATGAGGGAAATGTGTTTATCACTGCGCCATTGACCTCACATTAGGCACGACCGAATTATCATATATGAACAGGGGCTATCGATTGGAGTTAACAGATAGTAACTGTGTCTTCTGTCGAGAAGATCGAGCAGCTTGATTATTACTCATAAGCAAAAGTGGTTGAGCGTTCACAGCATACATTTTCTTCAATCTTATATGTACGAAAATACAAGATTGACGCCAAATTCCAAGAACCTGTTGTTTGAAATTGAAGAAAATTTTGGTTAATAACAATGAAACGCCGTTCTCAAAGTGTGACTGTTGCCAATGCGCCCTCCGAAGCGAAAAAGGGAGTATCTTAACGGTATACTGCGTTCACGACCATTAATCCATAGTATTGAATGGAACCACATTCAAGGTGCTGACATTGGGCTATAGTCTTAGTGCTGGTTGCACTTTGTGAGGATTATGGGAATTAACACGCTCGGTAGTCGCATGGGTATGGTCTAAAAACCCAATTGGACAGACTGTTTTTCAACGTCCAGCCTACACGGATCCTATAAGCATATTTTATGTAAGCTGCATTGCCCCGTCACAAAATTATCGCACTTTTACGTACGTACATTTTGACCAGATAACCAATCCATCAGAGTAACTAAACCAGTCGGTTGTTGCTGTGGTCGTCCATAGAGTACAGGTGATCCTAAATTAATACTGGCCATTCTTTCAGTTCTCCTCAGTTCCTACGTGCGACTTTAATTCATTCGACGCAACATGATTCCCTGGAGCTCGGTGTGTTGACCAAAGCAATTCTGGGAAATGGTCAGGATGTTGAAGTTGGAATGTTGAATCACAAGTTCATTACAGGAATCTGGAAGGACGAGATGAGCATTTAGACAATACGTGATGATGATGATAGAGGTCACATATGAACTATTGTCTGGTAGAATGGCAAAAATGAATTGACCCTCTGACAACTTCAGTCAATAGAGTGTGACGGAGTGGCACGATCCAACATAAAGACTTCGAATAGCTCTAGCAATCGTAATTGAACTCGAATTTCCCACGTACTTGGTAGCGGAAGACCTTGGAATAACGGTAGTATACATGGATGTACGTTTACGGAGGCATATCAGTGGCGCAGAAATCATTGCTGTTGACGACAGTATGTTTGATGTCACAAGCCTTAATCCAGTCGGGCCACTACAGAACGAAGAACTTGACGAATAAAGAAAACTGTAAAAATACTGTTATCTTTTACATCCTGGAACGGCTCCTGATTGGTTCATTGTTACATAGTTTTCTGTGATTGAGACTGGATATCTAATGGACCGAATGGGTTTACGTAACGAGGAATGAGTGTAGGCACATTCATTTGAAATACGAATCTGACGAAGCTTCCGAAGTCAGGTGGACGAATGAAGGTCCTATGTGAGAACGAGTGAGAAATGGTGGTTGATCGGTCACTTAAACGATTTTTACAGACAAAACAGTAAATTCCCTCTGGGAGATGGTCGCCCGGCCAGCATACAGAAGTCAAAACAAGAGCATTACAGCTGGCCGAAACGGTGTTCATTGGATCTGTCAAGTGTGAGCTCTGCAGCTTACTTTTTTCGATCCTAGGATGTATGTATTTCACAAACAACACTAAAAACAGGATGGAAGCTGATAGTAGGCGAATCTGTTTGGTCGCGAGCGAATAACCAATCAGGAGGCGAAAATGACATGGGAGTCAAAACAATCAAGAAGCCAGTGAAGGACGTAAAAGGTTCCACTAATTCGAGTAACAGTTCGTCTCAAAGCGTCAGACCAAGAGTTTGATCCGAACAATTTCCTAGCTCAGGATTTAACCAGCCGCAAGTTTCGTCTTCATATCTCAGCCGTGTCATGGATTTATTCAGCTGTGTCTCAAAACTTACCACCCGCGTAGGTCATTTTTGAGTTTTGTAATCGAGCTGTTAATCTGCGTTATTTCACTTTAATTCACCCTATTCCATACGTTTACAATCACTCGCATTAGCCTCATTCATCCACCCGAATCTTTCTACAAAATAGAGACGACAGAGTATTCCTAATGTTTTCAACCAGCACAGTCCAGCGACGTTCAGAACAGTTCAGTTAGTTTTACTTCATTGTATATCAACATTAACTACACGATGGAGGTTCAGGTACACTAAGCAAAAAAGAGGCCATTCTAATCCAACATTCTTTGTGCAAATGTTATCTCGACTAAATTTGTTATCGATCATGTGCAATGAGATGTTTTGTGAAAAGTTCTCCCCCATTTTATTTTAAAATGTAACGGCAAAGTTAAACTACTCATCCTGTGGATATTACAAAATTGATTAGGAAAATTGGAACGAAAATTGTGCTCAATTTGTTTAGTCGTATTCACATTCCAGTACTACCCTAATTCATGCGAATGTTTGCGTTGCGCGTTCTTTGTAATAAACCCCGGAAACGAATAACCGGGAACAGTCAAATGAAATCTTAATCCAACAGGACTTGCTTTCCATGTTTGATTGTCAGGCTAGTTACAATATAGTAAATAGGAAGGTAGCAATCAGGACGAGTGAAAAAATCGGTTAATATAGATTACTAATTTTGTATCTGCTAGTGGTTACGTAATCTTTGTTCCAAATTGTGAATTCGATTACTTATGGGCCAAGGGAGGTTAGGCATCCGCACGATCTTCTAAACGCAAAGGTTGATTGTGGCATCGGACGTTATTGACTCCGACGACCATCAACAACAGGAGTCTAACCACACTGGATCGATTTCTTTAAAGCCGGTTGCCTCATGCAAGTGTGTTCGGAGTTTTAATCCCGGCGGTTACACGAATAACCACCACTGAAAATCTCTAACGAAAGCGCACCTTGAGTATAGTGCTTCTTTTCGAAAGTTGTCGCCAGGGGATTCTACCTGAATGGGAAACTTCTGGTCATATGTGAGCTACGTTCAACATGAAATTAGTCAACTCCCAATTACTCATTAGTAATCTAAAATATCTTCTAGCAGGTTTGATGAGATCAGAGATTTCGACCTGACTAAGAAGTTCTACTAGCGGGGTTATCCATTGGAGTTGACAAGACAGTTACTGTGTCTCTTACTGTAGTTCTCTCATAAAATATGATGGCAGCATTGCTGGTCAGCAGCCAATTTTCAGTACATAACATCACCTTTCATCTGTTCTAGTTTGAAATACTTAATGGATCTCAACAGGAAGTTCTGGTTTGTAGATCATTCAGCGGATTTCACGTGTCGTTGTGAAAAATGTGGGTAACTGAGTAACAGCGTGAGATTTACCAACTATTTGAATAGATTTGTAGATTGACCGATAGGACCTTTATGGTGTGTTGGTTTTATCGTTGGTTTGATGTCAGTCTCGAAGCTCACAGTTCTCACGATTGGATCCCTTCCAGTTCTTAAAATTACTTCATTGTACATAAAGTGACTTGTGTACCATGTACTCTGCATTATGTATATATCCACGGTTTGTACGACATATCGAATTTCCATTGAGAGATTTTCGAGTCCAAATAATGCATTTTGTTTACAAGCTTGATGGAAAAAGTGTCCTGTTGTGCCACTTTAAAAACATAGACATCATCCATAATATCCGAATTTTTATTATGATAATGTGTTTTTATGTGAACATTACTGTTTTATCCTTGTGTAGATTATGAAATAGCCAGGATACGGCTGTGAGTCTGTAGCAGAACAAATCAGTTCGACAAATCAATTATCAATGATTTTGACATAAATCACTCGGACAGAAAATGAACGGATAACTTGGACCGATAAAAGCGTGAATGAATGGGCTTAGTAAGCGTAAAACTTGCAGTCGGAAGATAACTAACATCAGTACCAGTACATGTACGACATATTAGTAGCAATGTACCAAATACATTTGAGTAACAAAATTAGGTGACAAAATGTTTGAACTCATCAAAACCTTGAGAGTGCAGTAGAAATGAATTTGTTTGTTGTACATCACCCATTGAATCAGTCCAACCTTGTGGGCCACGACGGAAGGACGAGTTGTGATTAGTGCTTGAGTTGCGATTTGTCTACTGGATGAAGGTGTACAGCAGTTTGTGCGTGAACTCTGATTAGTTGAACCCACTTCAAACAAGAAACCGCTCCGGTCCAATCTCGTTACATCCTTTCCCGTTTGATAATGCTGCTCAGTTCTCGTTCTAGATGGCTCGTTATGGTTTGCGTCACGGGTCTCCCTTTCGGACGAAATTCGCCCTCTCAAGTGCACATGATTTCTCCTTTTCACTACCCTGTCCACGTCAACATCGCGTGACCTATGCTCATAATCATTGGTCACTAAATTACGTGTCCACTACCACGGGTTCTCAAGGACACATTGGACGTATACCTTAGTTTTTTAAGGATTATAAGTTTCCGACCTTCACGATCATAGTACATTTTTGTTGCATTCTGCATTGTTGTGGTTCTCCGGAACATTTAACTCGTCTGATGTGTTATAGCGTAACAGTTCAGATGCCGTTGGCAATTTTGTCTGCGTCCTTCTCTCAAACATTTGTCATGTCGGGCTATATCCAGTGATCTCATTCGGCATGTTTCTTCTTCCTAGAAGCATTAGATATGGCACTTCCCTTGACTCTTAGGCAATCTGTAGCAGTTCTAACTGCGGTTCCGGCCTTTCCGTTTGATTGACTGCGGTATGGGCTGCTAATTCGAAGCTGGAACTTCCGTTTATCTACAAACTTCTTGAATTCCGTGCACACAGACTGAAGTCCATTTTGAGAGAAAAATATCATCGGTGTGCAACAGCGAGGGAATTCAACACATAGTGTGATTAAGACCGCACCTCCGGTGATACTGTCTAGCAGATCAACTTCAAAATAATCCGGAAAATACCTCACCGTGACCCGGTACTGTCTCCCGCAGTGTGTGAATATATCGGCCGCAACTAGTTGCCACGGCCTTCCCGAAAGTTCTCACAGCAACATGGTTTCCTCCACTTGATTAGAGTCGTATCATCTGCAGGTTTTACACTTCGCTATGTAATCTTTTACCTTAACGGACATGCTTGGTCAATAATAACATTTATTTGTTGTCCGAAAAGAGCTGTTCACCACATCATGCGCCAGGTGGATTTGTTCGATGAATTTCTGCTGCAAATCTTTCGAGATGACTGTCCTCTTTCCTTTAAAGATTATCCCCTCTTCCTGCGGTCAGGCATCTTTTATCTCATCAGTCAGCTTCTCAAGTATTTGGTATTTTCCCTCACGTCCTGTAACTCCATCACCATGTCCATCGGTACCATCCTGTGGTTCATTGAGACGATGGTCTCAAATTTAGGATCATTCATCGCACAGGCACGAGAGAGTACATCCGTGATGTGCAGTTGGTCTCCGGGTTGCTAAACCAGCTCAGAGTCGTACTATTGTAGTCTTATCCTCAACGGTTGTAGAGGTCGAATCGCAGCACTCAGTGGTTTCTTCACTACTGTTGGTAGAGGTGTGTGATTTGTTTGTATCACTGTCTTTCTTCCGAATGTGTACGTGTTAAAGCGTTCCAGAGCGAAAACCATTGCCAGCATCTCTTTTTCGATCTGTGCATAGTTTTGACCCGCAGTCGAAAGACTCCGGCTTTTGTAGTCAGTCGGTCTGCTTTGCTGTAGCAGCAAATCACCAAGTCCTGACCGACTCATATCACACTGACTTACTACAAAGATCTCAGGATTGTAGTGTGCCAATACCGGGACCATCGAAACTAACTTTTCTTTACCCCAAAAAATGCTTATTGCTAGGCGTCGCCCAACATCCATTTGACTCTTTTGTGTGTAAATTTTCGAATTAGATGCATTGTGTAAGCCAACTTTAGGAGAAATCGACTCAGGTAGTTGGTTATGCAATTAGGACGCGAAACTCTGCATCCTCTTTGGACGACATGTTCTAGACCGCCTTCACTTAGTCCGGATCGGTCCCCAGTCATTCCCATATGGGTAGGTGGGTAGGAAACTCCACATCTGTCGACCGAAAAATAATTTCATCCCGTGACAGCACTACTCTTTACGACATGTACCTTTGTAGAAAAGCTTCAAGGTTCCGGTCAGGCTCCGTACTCGTTAGTCCCCAAACCGTCTGCGACACACATCGTCGTTTCTGAAAAATTCCTCTTGACGCTTTTAATCCAAAAGGTAAACACATCCAGTACGCAGAAGACATTGACAATCGAGAAGGGGTTCTCGAGGATTTTACGACGGTTGAAACAGGCTGGCACCATTAGTGCATATGTATTTGAGCGCATCTGTCCAACAGGAACCCGCATCCCGCGGCTGTACGGACTGTCAAAGATACACAAACACGGAGTACCGCTTAGACTGATACTTGACATGTGTAAATCGTCCTATCATGCTGTTGTGCAATGGCTTGTGGAGATCCTGGAGCCGGTCAAGAGGGAGGTTACGAAATACAGCCTGAGAGACATTGGAATTCGTGGATTCTATTTATAAACTCAATGTATCAGACAAGAAAATGTTATCCTTAGATGTTTCGTCCTTATTTACCAATGTCCCCTTGGTCGAAACAATACAATTCTTGCGTGATTAAATCGACAGTCGCCAGATTAACGTTGGTCTACCTGTGCCTGAGTTGAAGGAGTTATCAATGTTCTGTACTAATAACATTCAGTTCCATTTCATTGGTGAGCTTTATCGCCAGATTGATGGCGTAGCTATGGGATCACCGTTAGGCCCGCTACTGGCGGACATTTTCATAAGCATGCTCGAGAATAACGAACTGGACGAAATGATTAGAACAACCAGTTACTAATGGCGATATGTAGATGATGTTTTTTGCGTAGTGGACAAGACAGAAGATTTACAGAAGTTTTTGACCGTTTTTAACAAGGCGCATAAGAACATCGTGTTCACGTTGGAACAAGAAACTGATGATCACATGTCATTTTTAGACGTACAACTATCGCACAGATGAGATGGATCGTTACGGCGAAGTGTATATAGAAAGAAAACCTGGAGTGGGCAATATCTACACTTCTACAGCTATGTACCGATTGGTCTGAAACGGGGTCTTGTACGCTGCTTGATAAATAGAGCAAAAAGAATCTGTACGGAAGATACGACTGAATTGGAGTTAAGCATTCTACAGGAAATCCTTTCTGGTAAAGCCTATCCTAAGAAATTTATTATCAAAAACATGCGAGAGACCTATGCAAGCCCCAGTGGACACAGCTGATAAGAAAAAAATCTATCTAACTTTGCCGTTCAAAGGGGACACGGCAGCCGAGCTGATAACGTGCCAACTAACTGACGCGATCGGCAGTACTTATGCTGCAAGTCCGATCGTAACGTTCCACTCAAAACGGACGGTGCCACTTAATCTGAAAGATAATATGCTTAACAATGCTGCCTCATTTTTGATCTATTCATTTGCCTGTCCCTGTGGTTCAGTATATATTGGTCGCACCGCTAGGCGTTTATCAGAAAGAATTCGCGAACGCTGTGTGGCTCCGCTCTGGAAAAACAGAGAACGTTAACTCATCCATTATGGCCCACCCAGTCGGCTGCGCCCGACACATCGCATCGTCTACTGTGCCCCGGCTGTCGCGTCACGAAAGATCAAGTAACACATTCTGTCTATAGTCGAGGCGGTCGCAATCTGGTTACTTCAGCCGGATTTGTATGTTCAAAAACAGTTCGTTCACACCCTGGGATTACCGTGACGAAACCTGCAGACAACCCATGCGACAATTTGATCCCGCCCTCCCCCCAATTCGCTTTACCCTCGTACTATCTTTGATCAATAACTTCCCTTACTGTCTCTTGATTTGATATATAAGTGTACCGGCCTAAGATGAGAATTTATCGGAAACGGTTGTTCGCTGAAACCAAAATTGTTTCACATGATTTCTACGGGGATTTTCAATTATTTCCGTAACGCATGATGAAAAATCATGAAGTTCACCGTCTGGATGACATCCAAACCAAGGGTTGATGTGGAATCTCCTTCCACAATGAGGCGATTAATCACAGAAGATTTGCCGTTCTTCAAGTTAGTGACCGGTACGTTTGCTTTTCCAAACACTTGCGTTTTTGTTGAATCCCGCATTCGTGATAGCATACCGGACGGCTTCTTGGTCAATGTCAGAAGAAAATTCGCTGGTATCACATTGACAAATGAGCAAGAATCTAGCCAACACCACCACCGTTTGTCATCAGGAAGAAGCTCAGTGTATATAGCTTTTTATCCAGGTGTATCTTGAATACTATTTAGTATTTTCAAGACCTCTGACTCCTCAGTGATCAGTTTGACTCACCTGCACTGTTTGGCGAACTGGTTCTTCTTTCGACACATCATACAGGTTTCTCCAAACGTCGGACACTTCTACTGATGAGTAGTCGGAAATTCGGTTAACTTCAAGTCGAACATCACTCACAATTGATTGCAGCTGTCGCATCCCCATAGATTCCCAGTCGGTCCCTTTCGAAAAGAAGCACTAGGCTCGAGTTTCGCTCTAGTCAGAGCTAGTCAGCAGTGCATATCCTTTCCACTGCTGAGACTAGGACTCCGACCACGCTTCCATGAGGCAACCGTGTTTACCACTGTCTGGGAGGTCTTAATCGCGGGGTTACCGACTGGAGTCAACAGACATTATATCCTCTATCGGGACGATCAAGCAACCTGATCATTACTCACAAGCAAAAGTGTTCACGTGTGATAATCCGGTCGTGTCTAATGTGAGGTCAATGGTGCAGTGGTAAATACGGTTCCCTCATGAAAACGTGGCAGTGACAAGGATATGCATTGTTGAAAAGTTCTAATGAGAGCGAACTTCGAGTTTAATGCTTCTGCGGTTCGAAAGGGGCCGACTGGAAAGTCTATTTGAATGCGACAGCTGGGATAAATTGTGGGTGATGTTCAACTTGAAACTTCTTCTAATGTCGGTCATGGTTGCCGTCGCAAAACAAACCTGGTTATAATGCGAACTCCACTCGCGTTCGACAAATCGCGTTGAGTGCCGTTCCATTTCCCCTGTTGAAGTCTTTAGTCCTCTGCTCTGCAGCGGCCTCGCTGTTGCAAACTGCGACAAACAAGCGTTAACTCTCTCACTCTCAGCAGTTACTTGGTCATTGCGGCGTCCTGAACGCCATGAGCAATTCGACCACGTATGAGACTTTCGCTCATGCACGTGCAAAAATAGCAAGTTCTAGTAAATTCCTTTTGTGCCGTCGCATACTAATCGACAGATTCCCCTTAATGATGGTTCCTGGAAAAGAAACGGACGCGTTCACAAGTTTCGTCCGCTCGGTCAAGACAATATTCTTTGAATCTAGTAATCGGCGTACCATTCTTGTCTTCATCGTCCACAAAAGTCATCAACACCTATATGCCACCGTCCCCAACGCAATGTCGAAGCATCGGCAACTGATATTTTCTCGATGGTCCAGACAAATTGCTTAGCACAGCAAAATCACAAAACTTCTGTCTCCACATCCGTCAAGCTTCCGGCGACCCCCGTTCAATGACTCAGGATGAATGGTTGCAACCGCATCTGACGAACTGCCCTTGTAATCTGCAAGAGGTATCCATTTTGTCCTCTGACACCCTACCGCGTCCCAGACTACCAAATCGAGGAAGCCAGAACAACAAAAGTCTGAGCGGCAGTAAACAATTTCAAAAGTATTTACGACTGCTTTTGGATGACAAGCGTTTTTATGTCTTGATTAGCCGGTTCATTGCTACGTTCCGCAACCTTGCATCGCGCAACTCACCTGCCTAAATCTGAAACGTATTCAAACAACTTGTTTCAATCACCACTTTTTGCAAACAAATTCGGTGCAGCAAGCGATCGCTGTTTCGGTTTGGTTGGTGTCGATCGACTACACATGTGTCTGCAGAAGCTTGAGCGCAAACTCTGATTGATTAAACCTCCTCCAATCACGAAACCGCTCCAGTCCTATCCTAAATGCTCGACAATTTTGAAAGGGTATAAGGGTTTAGAAACTGTGGATGAAATGTTTGCAAACGAACGACTTAGCACCTTCGTTTGCGGAATTCCTAATCGCGACAGGTCACGGTGTTAATCCGATTACTTAATTTACACTGTAATTTGGCAACGGCCGCCTAAGCTGTTAGGGTGTATCGGAGTAATTTTCCTCACGCACTACATACCGATTTTTCGAATGTAGAACTTGCAGGGGTAATCAGTTTCGTTGCTGGGGCACAAAAATGGCCTATTCCACCAAAAACGATCCTCGTTTTCTTCAATGTGTTGTCCTCGCGCTGAACCTACAAGATTGTATATTGCACGGACTTGATTAGTAAAAGACAATGAGGTGCTTGCATCTCTTGTACAAAAACGGTCAAGACGGATTTCAGCAATCGGGTCGGACAGAACATGGTTTGCGACACCCATTCTGAGATTAGCCTCCGACAGTGAACGAAACCAAAGGATATCTGTACAGAAACGTTTGCACTGTTCAACTTACGGTTCCAGTCACACATCATGTATCGAATGTAAACCCGAGTGAATAAGACAAGGCAACGTGTGAGTGAAGACCTTTGTAATCCAGACAATCAATGCAGGTTAGCCAGGTGGCAGGCTGACAGGAAAGTGAAATTTCCATCCTTCGGAAACAAAAGAATACACAGACTCCAATAGTAAGATCTGAGCTGGGAAGAAAGATATGGAGAGCATAATCCAAGAGATAATTCAATATAGGAGTACATATCATTTCACTCTGGGCAGGTTGACGAGGTAAGACAAAGATTTAGATGTAATCAGGAAACCCAAACAAACACTTCGTTATGCAATGCATCAACAGGGTGGATGGAAAGAAAAGGAAGAAGGCCATCATGGTACAGTTTTCTGGAACAGAAAACAAACGACGATGGCCGTTGATTAATACTAATGAAAAATATATACAAAATAGGCATAACCTACTCGATCCTAATGTACTTGTCGTCTCTTTTCCGATGACACACCATGAGTACATTGATCACTTACAAATCCGAGACGTACAGCGAATTTGTTCCCGCTGTAATCGGAACGCTATGCAGTTGTCAACAGGACCTATGGCACGTATAGCTCGTTTATGCATCACGCGCTTGAATTCACGGTCGCGCAACTGTCACTCGTTGTAACTTCAGACACCTGTTAAGACTGTCCGGTTCGAGGTTAATTACTCACGAGATTCAAAATCAATGTTGCAGCTCGAAAGACTTAATTGGAGAATATCCTGGTATCGCAGCTTCTAGCTATCAGCAGTTCGTATATTTGTTTTCGCTTCTCAGTACAACAGCTGATTCAAAATCCGCTCCTCACTCATCTGACGCACGGTATCCTAGACAACGAAACTGACTGAGAATAAACATGGCTTCAATCTCATCCACGTCC
>LUCH01000950.1:112869-140003 GCA_013368495.1 Paragonimus heterotremus | reverse complement strand
CGACGATGGCCGTTGATTAATACTAATGAAAAATATATACAAAATAGGCATAACCTACTCGATCCTAATGTACTTGTCGTCTCTTTTCCGATGACACACCATGAGTACATTGATCACTTACAAATCCGAGACGTACAGCGAATTCGTTCCCGCTCTAATCGGAACGCTATGCAGTTGTCAACAGGACCTATGGCACCCACAGCTCGTTTATGCATCACGCGCTTGAATTCACGGTCGCGCAACTGTCACTCGTGGTATCATCAGACATCTGTTAAGACCGTCCGGTTCGAGGTTAATTACTCACGAGATTCAAAATCGACGTTGCGGCTCGAAAGACTTAGTTGGAGAATATCCTGGTATCGCAGCTTCTAGCTATCAGCAGTTCGTATATTTGTTTTCACTTCTCAGTACAACAGCTGATTCAAAATCCGCTCCTCACTCATCTGACGCACGGTATCCTAGACAACGAAACTGACTGAGAATAAACATGACTTCGATCCCATCCACGTCCGCTCGCCGAATTACCTCAGTGTTCGGAAACATGCTCGACCACCGAACACCCAACATGCTTCTAACATATCGCACATGCAAGTGACTCAGATAGTGCACATTCGTTTAATACAATGTCCAAGTTTAACCGCCGTAAAACAGTGTAAATAGTACAATTGAGCGGTAGATAACCAGCTTGACTGTCAACATCAACTGGTGATTCAGCTAGACCCGCCTTTTAGGAAATCTGAAGACGGTGCTAACCTCCGTCACACGAACTGGTATCTGGCGGTCCACGAACAGATTTGCCGATTGGTTACTACCCAAATAGCAGAGGTCTGTGCAGCTACCCAAATTTGCACGCAAAATCGTGGAGAAAGTAGACGGTCCAAATCAGCTAGTCCAAGGTAATCGGCTCAGATATGGCCTCAATACCTAGGGCAATGGTGTGGGCTATAGATAAATGACTACGGCCTAACACTAACTACATATAACAAAAGAAGGGTACACAGTTGAGTAGTAAGGTGTATAACACAAATAGGCATAAACAGGAAAATGATTAGAACATAGACAAGACAGGATACTCACGTACAGTACAAAATAATGTCCCAGTTGATAATAGTGTAGATGGCAGTATCCAGGTGTACGCTGTGTGTTGGTAGTGTTGTAGGGATAGGATCAGGTGGATGCGATGTGGAGCGGTACAATCGTGATGTAGCTCACGTCCTCGTGTCCTTTGCCTTTGCGCGTTGTTGACTTGTTCACCATCCGAGAAGCGACGTCGGAAGTTGTGTTGTGCCCCTTGCGACTTTATTCGCCATCATGTGCATGCATTACGTGCCTGTAAATTAACGCGCGTGAGTTGGCCAGTCGATGCACGCGTGTGTGTGTGCATGTGACCTTGCCTCTCTCAGTGTTGAGGGGACAAGGCGTCACTGCCTGTCGAGTGAGTGAAGGTGAATTACGCCAAGCGGAGCCTGTGTGCAGAGTGGACAGGGCCTGTGGGGCGCGTGATGCGTCTGTGACCTTGTGAGTATGCCAGGGATACGTGAGTGAGTCAGATAGTTAACATGTGGTCTCCTGACCGGATGTGCGGCGAATGGATGGCTAGGATCGAGCCATCGGGTTTTACCTCGGGGTGCTGAACCGTTACAACCTGAAAATTGCATTGTTCCCGCTCCGGCTTGGTAGAAAGTTTATATAAGTACTCCCCTCCGTGCCGACCACACAGACAAGCCTTATTGGAACTTGTTCATTCTTCAGGTAATCGATTTCCGCTTGAGTTCTTCAGACCAATTGCCTCTTCATCTGGCATATCCCAAGTACCACGCAGAGATGAGAAGAAACTGAACAACAAGACCAGTATAAGTTCATTCTAAAATGAGCCGTGCTTTCGTTGTAAAACGAACTGAACTTCCTTGAAAGACTGTATCAGTCAGTCAGTGCATTGTAGTATTAGGATATCTGATTACTCTTGAAAGACAGCAATGGTCGAGGTGAACATTATTACCGTAGGGTTTTCTAACTCAAACCATCAACGGTCTGGCTAAGGAAGATCAATTCGCTCCTACTATAGAGCAGCTCATGTATAAACTGGATCACTATCACTTTGTAATGCAGAATAGTACATGCCATGGTTTATGCACTCGCTTTTGAGTTCTCACAAACATATTCTCCTGTTTAACTGCCTGTAATGTGACTCGCCATCCTCCCTTTCTATATTGTACATTTCGGCCACTGCCAATCAACATGACCGGCTCGATAGAGTTATGTGACCGGAAAAATATTCCGAAAAATTCCATGTTATTTACAAATGTTCTCGTAAAATAGATAACAACAAGAACAACAACAACAGCAACCAGCTGTTTCATTCAATCTTAGTCAGCTGATATTCAGCTAGCGCATATGCAAACGTGCAACGAGAATCATGTTCTTTTCTCCTCAGACCCTAATCATCTAACTAATACAAACCGCCTTTGGTCATTTTTGGTTTCGGGGTGTGTGTTTTGATGAGATGGAGAAGGAGAACTTATTATGCATAGTATTTAGTTACTCAGGCTTCTAGTCTACTTACAGCAAGCTCCCAATCGATAGAGTTCATAAGCATGGCAGATCCACGTTAATTCACAAAACACTTTTCGCTTGGAAGATAAAACTGGTACAAACCGAAGCGACGGACTGAGGTCGCCTGTTTACTGAAGAAGCTTCGTGGTCTTCGTGTGGTATCGCACACTTGGGCGACAAGGTGGTTAGCATATTCTGCAGACGTCAGCGTTGAGCATTAAGTAGCATTTCCACGTTTATGTAATGAGCTGGTTCATCGCAATATGACATCAGTATGGAAGTTGAAAACAAGAAGGTAAGCTACAGAAAGTTTGTAGAACATCAATCCTGAAGTTACTAAACAATGGTACCCCACTGTATGCTCTTGCTGAGTAAGTCATCAGACAGTAAAATACTCTAACTTCGTCAGCATACTTTTCAGACACGAGTTATTACTACTCTGTCAACTGAGTAGAAGTTTCGTTGAGTTAAGAAAAGATTGTTGGATTTACCATACTCCATAATTCGATAGAGTGTAGGGCTGTAATCCATACAGCCACAAACATGGATGAACCCAACTCTTTCCTCAATTACTTTTCCATCATACATTGAAATGATATCTTTCGTCTGCTTGACATGAGGTTTATTTCTTGACTCTCTTTTCACTATTAACTTTCTGCCTATCCTATGTGAGTTATAAAATTATTTGAATAGACTCACTTGTCAAAGTATCACGAATGTACACAAAATCTGTTATGTTACGTCGCAAAATAATTGATTGTGCATACTATTCAATACACGACCACAGAACTTCATTGTCTAAAAGAATTGAAAGATCTAGGCAGAAATCAATCTAATTTAGGGAGAAGTATACGACCGAACTGATTAGTAACGTCGACGTTTGGTGGAACCAAGTGTGAAGCTAGTGAAACACATGACTTGAGGGTTTATCAAGGCCAACTGACCGCGTGGTATCCGACCTGCTAGCAGTCATATGAGTCACTACCTCTCGCCAGGTATCCACGCCACGAATGATGAAAAGTTAGTGTGATCATTATATACTACTGACATATATTATAGTAACGCAAAATTAAAACAACAATTTATCGGTCATTACCTCCGAATCCATCAAATAGAACCCGGAGTCTGCGAAATGGATGTTTGTTTCGTTATCATTAGTAAAGTATTATGTTAACGAGATCGTTCGATAAAAAACTTTGCCGGTCATAACAGCCTAAACGCACTAACCGATAAATCATTTGAAATCATCACAAGTACAGGATGGGCCAAAATGTATCGTTAAAACTGTTCAAAATTAGAGGTAAATAAACAACTATAAAAATATGTGTTGAACAGACCAGTTACTTAGGTGTGGGTGTAAAATCTGTATTGAAGGTCACGACGTAGATAATTTTCCTAAAGATATTTTTTACAGTGAGCATGATGACGTATTTACCAATGCCATAAATACTGTTCATGAATTGTTAAAGAGCACTAGAATATTTCTTGTGATGCTCGCATATAGGCTTAGATGTTGGTTACTCAACTATAGTTTAGCTTTTTCCCACACTTGTCTGAGCCTAAAAACAAACATCCTTCTTTGTAGCAAATTTCGCGAGTAACTTAGCATTTTGGCTATCCGTAGTATACGCCGTACTTTACTAACTTAGTCTGTGGAAAGTCGTCTCCCTATCCTGCGGTTAACTTCCACTGCCCACCAGCTTAACGTTCAGATCACCATAGAACTCGTAATACTGACCTCACTTGAACTTTACATACATGCATTCTTAATGACGTTACTTTGATTCATGGGGAAATGACACTTATTTCTTCCGATCCTCTCGATGTTCCAGCACACTGACAATGTTACCGAACATGTCGATGAAACACTTGCAAGGTAATCGGCCTGTTTGAAAAGCAACACCACACCACAAGCATCTCTCCAATCCCGTTCAAACGCATCGATGAAATAATCCTCCGAGTCTAGTGAGACTCTGGCATACAATTGCCATTGGCTCCCATAATGATGTCTGTAACGTATGTGACAACTACCGAAAACTAATTCTGATTTCCATAGCATCATAGCTGCCAGCCATTGTTTAGCTTCTTACAGGCTAACTCTGTTTCGTGAAGTAGAAGAAGAAAACATTCACCTGAAATGGACCACCTTACACTCTAGTTGTAGCTGCACTGATAATATATTTTCACTCAACCAGATCTCACAGTACATTCACGAGTTCAGAAGACTAACATACAACGTATATTTCGATATTCCGGAGCCTTTTGATTCAACTGAAAGATCGGTACCTTGAGATTATTTTGTACGGAAAGATGTACTCGAGAACATTTGTTTGGATCTTAAGCTTGTCACAATTGGTTCACTGTTTCACGTGACTTACAGATAGTTGACATCGTCTACCTTTGTGACACATCTGCTCCTCGGAGTGCTTGACCGTAGGGCATAGTAGTCTGTGTATTGGCAATATCGAATAATAACGTAAGACATGTGGTTGTGAAAATACCACGAAATGATGCGAAATAAGATATGAGACGAAGCCATGATGGAAGTTACTACTGGTCATTCTTGCGTTTCCATTACTCCCACTCTTTGCTAACCCCAGTAGGTTTGTTATACATAAAGTCCGGTTAGTTTTTGGGGCCTAATGTTGGATTTGTTAGAGTTTATTTGACATATTTGTCATTCTGTGTTTGTGAGATGTCAAACGTGGAAATCGTTG
The DNA here is from genome assembly GCA_013368495.1 of Paragonimus heterotremus. Lineage (NCBI taxonomy): Eukaryota > Metazoa > Platyhelminthes > Trematoda > Plagiorchiida > Troglotrematidae > Paragonimus > Paragonimus heterotremus. The sequence goes on along the minus strand of LUCH01000950.1, from coordinate 134,733 downwards.
AAATATGTTTGGTCTGTTCGTAGGAAATTTATCCCAAATTTGTCTTTATTTGTTTTTTTGCCGCGTGCAGTGAACAGCCGTAGGTATGAACACAGAATGTATTTGTCTTCTTTTTTTATGGCTATCACTACGTACTTTCTTGGCATTGCTTGACATTTTCTCATCTTCATCTAAAGCCAATTGATTTAATGAGTTAATTTCCCGTTGACTACTGGACCATTTTGCAGGATCATTTCCGGCTGTTCTGTTTCGAGACGGTATGAGTGTCCAGGTAATTTACACTCAAAGTAAAATGGCATTTCTCCTGTTGTTGTTGTGGATGTTGTTTTAGAAATGTCGTGTATATCTTAATCATTCTGATCCCTGTTGGTGATATTTTTCTGGTATGAAAGACGTTTCTTTTAATCCGACTGACTGAGTCAGCGCCACGGGAGTTACTACTGATTAGGCGTTATCCAGTGGACTGACTAGAATTACCAGGAGTGAGTTGACATTGTCAATTCTTGTTTTCGAGATACATTCGATTTGGTTGAAGGAGCAGTACTCCGGGATTATTTTCTTATGGAAAGAGGTGTTAGAAAAGCATGTACAACTTCCAAAAGTTTTGTGATATCAAACATCAAACCAAGTGAGGGCACATGGTGAATTGTTGTCGTCCTCCAGTACCAAACTTGATTTGCGATAAAAATTTTCCGATCTCATCAATTATAATCAGGTTTGTTGTTACCGACATCTCGTAACATACTCTAACCAATGGTCAGTAATGAAGTATGAAACGAATCTTCGGCTAAACAACTTTGACTGCATGCTGACAGTATCACTGTAGAGTACACGGCTGGACAGGCTATTCGAGATGTCATCGAAATATCACCGCAAAATCCGTTTAACAATTTTGTTTTTCACTTTGTTTCTGCTAAGAACATGGTTTTACTTCAAAATTGGCAGAAGCCACGTTGACTCTGATCGTCGAGGGTGACAGGTTTAGGATAGTCAGAAAGGATTTTCTATTTAAACTTTAGTGGTTTAACCGACGAAATCAGTTAACAGAATGTCGAAATTCGGGTGATATTTTAACAACTGTCAGTCTGTGCTTGTCCGTTGGAACGAAATGCAAGTATCATCTGTTTTTGAACAATAAAACTGTCGTGGAATTGCATGTTTTTGGAATGTCCGTAAAAGCAATGAAAAGCTCCGCGGTCTTGTTCTGAGATTAGAGACTTTCAACACACTTGTGTGCACACAACTCTGACAAAACAAACGTTAACTGATGTGACATGTTTCGCAGTAAGCTTTTGAACGACCTTAGTAGTTCGAGGTTTCGCATCCGTTTTATCCAACAGATTAATGAAAAGGAAGGAAATATATTAAAAAGTGTTTGAATTGATCAGTTTAAACAAGAAGATGAATAGAGCAAGCGAAATATCGACATCTTACAATAAATGTCTCAGCTCTGTTTCAGTGGGCCTTGGAATAGGTGATAAGTGTAAGACAATGTTAACGATAACGCTTGACTCTGTATGGTGGGGTATGTTATGGCAGCAAGCACAAGACAGACTGTGTTCATTCATAGTTAGTAAATAAAACTGATAATCATACGACAAAGAGTAAATCAAAGCCTGTTTTAGTGAACTGACATCTAAGTATTAACGTCATAACTGATAGCACTTGATGAAGAACCACTCACGCGTCTAGATTCTGTAAAACAAAGATATCGTTTTTTCACATGAACTAATAAGTTTGTATGTGTATCACATCCAAGAAGAAATCCTTCATATAGTCCTAATGATGACAAGCAATGGGTATGGTGTAGTTAATCTCATCAAATCAATGCATTACATGACAATAAGTGTAATTTTGCCTATTAGCGGCGCATCCAGTCAAGTTGTGTTTGTTTAGTCAATTGCTTATACTCCAACTGTTATGCTTATGTGCGATGACTGTCCCATCAGATAACAGGAGTGCCTGTGTGTGGAGGACGGGAGTACATAAACTCACTGATAGTTTGCACAAATGTGAATGTCGTGTTATGAGATGCGGGCCTAGATCGAACACTACGGATTAATTTATCTAGAGCCAACTAGGGACGATAGGTGTGAAGTCTTATGCTGGGACCGTGAGCCGGAAACTGTTGGTTGCTGAGAAGGATTTAGCTTGTAGGTTATAAATTGTTAGTCATTGATTACTCCGGTGATGTCCAGAGGACAGAATTCACCTGTGATCGGAAATTTTGTAATATTTTGAGCAGAAGTAAAGCAAACAGTGAAGTGGTAAAATAGATAAGAAAACTGGCACCAAGCAGTTCATCGGCAAAACCACTGTGTTTACTTCATGGAGCCCGTTAAATCGCCAGAAGATTTGAATTATGCGTTCAGGTATTCTAGTCTTACGCACGGTCTGGGCTGGATATATGTATATATATCTATATATATATCTTAAAATGGGCAGAGGGCAGAAGACTATACGTAAATATATATACTGTTATCAAACGTGGTTCTACCATTACAATAATAAACAATTTAAATGTACAGTAACTTACGACCAGGTTTACAAACGCATATAACAGTGCAGCAGAAACGTGACAAACCGTCCAGTTAATTTCAGCGGCAAAATGTGTAGTGTGTTATTTCTACACATATAAACAAATGTGGTAGATTGTGGTAGGAATCAGAATATGAATAATAAATTTGGATACAGTTAAATTGTTTATGGCCGATGTAGAGTGTATGGGAAAGAAATAAATGTTGACATCAAACGGTTGGGAGTAAGCACAAGCGTTGCGAACAGACGAGTAACGTTAAATTAAAAGTTAGAGGCATACTACTGTAAACATGTGAGCAGAGTGACGTGAAATGTGAAATTGGGTTTCACATAACCATACAACCAGATTTACATGTGACAGGTGATTCCTTCTATAGGTAGCCCAAATGAAGTCATGTGTGGAATATGTATGTAGGCGCGTACACATTGACACCGGTTTGGTTTGATGAACAAGTACTAACAAGAGTATATATGTGAGCACGGTTACTGAATCTGCGCAGGAGACTTTTAGATCCAATAAACGTATCACCTACTCTGAAACGATAATTCATAATGAATAATGCTCCGTTAAATCCGATAAAGAGACTGGGTGAATGAACAAGTAACCGGGTTGTTGATAGTTACAAGAAAGTCTTCTAAAATGATAACGAATTTGCTGCTCGTTTAGACCCACCAAATACTTACAGAGAGGTTATTACGAGATCAATTGTTGGTAACATGCCAGTGACCAAAGTGAAGTGATCAATCAGGATCAAAAGTGGCGGAATTTGTGTTTACGTTGTTAGCATCGAAGTAGTTCAATAGTAACGATGCTCTAGTAAACGTTCAATAGGTAACGGATTTGAACTGTGCTAACCAGGACTGTTTCTACCTAGCTATAAATAACATGACAACAACCAGCAAATCTTTATAATTTACACAATAGTAAACATTGTATGAATCACCCGTTAAAAATTATGACAATTTCTACCATATCTGACTAATTCGTAGTTGTTCTGTTTCTCGGATTTCCTAATAATTGAATTTTTTTTCATTTAACCAGAAATAAAATGGGGAATGAAAAAACAAAATTCCCGACTAGTAAATAACCAATACGGGAATATGTATGGCTTGCCGATACTTAACCTATAAACATTGTGACAGATAAATACAAGCAATGACTTACCTATTATAATTTAGTGAGATCAACAATAGTTTTTGCACGCCGAATATCTGGGTGTAGTTTTGAGCCATTACATGACTATATGATCTTGGCACGTAATGAACGTCCTCGAGAGAAAGAAATTTAAAATCAATACTTTATGTCTGACGCTGTCATGTTTTCGTACTCAGCATCGTTTATTCTTCATAATTATAGTTCATACATAATATGATATAATAATATATTAAGTACCCCCCCTTAAATGCATGGTCTACTCCCAGCATTTCCGAGTTTGTTGTCTAAAGAACGCCTCAACAATCTTAATGGTGTGTGTCATTTTGCAATGTGTTATAACATTTCATCCAAATTTTTATCCCGTCCGAACCACGCCTTTAACATGGGTCTATCTGAATGCATGTTTGCATTTTCAACTAGATACAGACTGACTATACGCAATCTCACTGTTCTTCGGTGTCTCCGTACTTGGAACAATTTCTTCGTAACCCAGTCTTAATAATCACGAATTGATAATAAAACTGGATAAATACTTAATTCACTGATATTCATTGTAATTATTTTTTACTCCTATGATTTAAATTTAATTTGCCTTCATTTGCTAAAGTTGCTGGAAGTTAAGGCAACTTAAAGTCAGCTGATTGAATGATAAATGGATGAATGAATGGGAAAAAAACAACACAGAAATCCACTACTGACCATGGGAGTGTTGTTCAGGCCACAACACAATAATAACCGTCGGTTTTAATTCACTAATTGACTTTGTTACTTCAAGTTGTCTCGATGTCATGGCAACGCGCCTGTTTTTAATTTAAAATGTTCTCACGGGAGCATAGAGGACAGACAGGAGGGATAAGATCCCATCAGCCAATCAGATTATGCTAGCATATACACAGTATTCACAGTGTTCCAGTATCCCGTTAGACAAGAGAAGATTGTATGCACAAGGCCTTTGGTGGACGATGTGAACAAAAACAGACAATAAGCAGTTTCTAATAGACAATGGAACGTTAGGAACGTCCTTAGGTGACAATCGATCGCGTACAACGATCAGCTGTCTGAACGTACCCGACTTACAGTTTCCGCATCCACGTGACACTTGTAGAAGGCAAGTAACTTTGTTATTTGACTAGATCAATCTGTACATCGTCTTAGGATTACCGTGTTCACAAACGGACAGTAAACTTAGGATACTGTCAGTTGAATCCGATTAACCTATTCTGTGTAGTTGGAGCGTCATTCAACATGGAAGAAACAAAACAATGTCCATGTGTTTCGTGCTGACTGTCTATGCTTCGAGCGTCATTCTGATAAGGAGACGGTTTGAATCCGAAAAAATCGAAAAGTCATATCAGTGTAGCTGTCTATGACTACTGATAACGGGAGAAACGTCGTGCATCATTCAGTCAAATAATTCGCCCAGATTTCAGCTTTTAAACTCACAAAAGAAGTGAATTCTATAGAATTTGTTTGCGATTGTAGATTCATTGAGTAAACCCGTTTAATTCGTAGCTAAACCCTCCGATTCGTTTGTTCTCCAATCCACAGTCAGGATGATTTAATCGTACAATTAATGAAGTTTGTTTCGGAGTACCGGTAATTCACGTTTCCTTCAATCATGTTAGGCGCGTATGTGTACAGCAAGTGGCTTAAACAATGTGTTGTTGTTTATGTTCAACACTCCCATGTCCACCAGTTTCATGGTCATTTTGCCGCGCCGGAAAGACTGAACGCGATTCCGACCTATCACGTTACAAGCCAAAGTTCCTACTGTTTAAGCCGGTAATCTCACGAGCCTCAGCTATCACAGAACGATCAATACGGAGTGGTGTGTGTAGGACAGCAAGGTGTGAATAATAGATATAAATATAAATTAATAAATAATAAATAAGTGAAAAAATAAATGTTGATATATACTAATAATGGCAATAAGTAAAATTGATATTTTTCCAGTCTTTTCAGCTCTTATTCGGAAACTTTCTGGAACTGAGTATACAACGACTTGCAAAATCGTCCAATTCTATTTTGAAAACCAACATTCCACTGTTGTGATTCAACCAGTACACTGTCATTAATTCAGTGTTTGAGACACGCCTAGAGCTCCGACAGTTAATTGATCAGTTCAACAGTTTCAACACACGCGGTTCTATGTCCACCGTAGAGAACATTGTCCTTGTTCTAGAGTGAACTGAAGACAAAATCGGTTTCTCAAAAGGATTTTGATCCAGTATGACTAACTTATTTGTCAGATGTAATTGGTGCATGATCTGAAGTCAAATGCCACGCAAAAATCTCTCGAACGTGGAATTCGTTGTCAAGACGTGATAACAAAACAGAATATAGACAGTCATAATCTCATCATAAGTGAATTTCATTCAACCACAAAATGATATGTGAATAACAAATCTGAAAGATACGGAACACCGAGAATCTCGGACTTATCCATGAAAATCAAGTAAAACCAGTGACGTGATCAGTATGATATGGTGTAGCTTTGGAGTGGGGTCAGGGGGCCATATGTTCCTAAAAACGAGGAAAGTGGCATGAGTAACGTGAAAGGTACTTAAAACAGAGCAATGACTACACATTTTTAGACATCAGAGGTGAATGACAAACCAGCGGAACTGCTCCTTCAGCTCGACAAAGTGTGGGGTTTTTTTTGAGGGAAGTATTTTGGAGGTTAATTCAAAGGTTTTCCGGTTTCACTTGGACGTCAAAGATAGGTAGTTTGTCAGGTTCTGAAATTTTCCTGTCACACCACTAGGAGGGGAGGATGTATATGAATAGGCTAACCACCATACGGCAAGTGAAGACCAACATCAGAGAAAAGATTCAAACGTTAAAGCCTAAAAGTTCTAGTCTACAAAGTATTCTACGATTTGAGGCTGAAGATTGTGATCGTTTGAGGGACATTAGTTTTGAGAAGCAATGTGGACGTTTCTTAAGATAAAGTGCTAAATTTTTGAAAGCAAACATTAAAAGAATCATTTTATAACCAAGTTCTAAAATTTTCTCCACAAGATCTTAGGAAAAGACACACAGGAGAAAATAATTAGTACTAAGTTAATTTAAATAACTATATGTGTCCCCGTGTATGATTGCAGTTGGTTAGGTGCCTCGGTGTTGTTAGTAGCCTATGGCCTTGTACCTAAGAGGTTTGGCTGAAAACAAGAAGGCCAAGGGGTCAAACCTCATAATTTCAGTCATCCTTGTCTACTGACGCCGCACATGTACAAAACTGGTTACCGTAGCTTAGATAACAGTGTCTTCCCAAATGTCACACTGTCGTTCGTATGTATAATCTTGCAACAGTCCAGCATGACAAATGGAATGTGTATACTCCTTTGTGTTAAGGACGTGTAAAGCTTCACTTTTTGTTCGATCGATCCAAGCCAAAAAATGGCATCCGTGTGCAAATCGCTGATACGCAAATGATAGGTGTAGCATCGTGAATACAGCCTTGGGCTAAGATGTTTACCTTCAATAGACCTGACACGTTGACCATTATCGTGACAACTGAAGTTTGCAATTATCACGGAAATCATCATGCCCGTTACCGAGCCGCCATCGAGTCGTGGATAATAACTACATTCTGCACCTCCAGCTTGACCCAAGTTGATTTATGCAAATGGGCAGCTTGGTTATTTGTAGTTATATTCCGACAACTGACTACTGATCACTTAAGTTGAATCTGTTCTGCAAAGCTATTAGAATGCGTAGACAGGTCAATCCACAGGGTGACACCCAAGGAGTATCCGGTTTTGTAGTCCAAACGTCGTTACAACGCAGAGAAACGGAAAACTGTCAACACTTGAGCAACGTCTGTATTGAGGGAGGTAGTTTCGTTTATATAGTCCCGGAGCAGTCATCCCTCCTGAGTGATCGCATTTTTCAGGTGCCCTCTAAATCAAGTGATGCACGTATGTACAACGTTTGTCTGTTAATAATATCCGTAAAAATAAACGCAATCTGGATCAACCTCTTCTGCACATCTGAAAAGCTTCCCACAACAAATTCAGCCTAGTCATGACCGAGGGGCTAAAACCGAAATGTAGACACCAATAACCATGTTGTCCATTTGCTTAACTCAAATCCGATCGAGACAGAGGTATATAATGTGGTTACCACCCCCAGAATACCGTAACTCCACACAAGCCCATGAACACGGATAGTGAGTCCTGCGATAACTGCACATTGCAGTTACCGCACAGTGGAAATGTGCAATAAAGCTACCTCGGCCAAGTGTTTAATTCACGATTAGATATTATTTAGTTTTATCTTTGAATCCCGTTGATTTTGAAGGAATATTTTGACATTTTATATCTACATCTGTGTCCATAGATTGAATATCACTCATAATTGATCATAGATTTCGCAATTCCAAAGATTTGTCAGCCAGCCTGCTTCAAAAACCATTATACTCTAGTTACATTGTTGATAGGGGTCACCAGAAGTTAACAGAAGAGTTAATGTGTCTCCTATAGAGGTTAACCCGTAAATTGAGAATCACCCATAAGCGAATATGCCTGAATGTTTACGTATGATAATTTAGTCACGTCGAATTTGAGTTGGTCGGCGTAGTATTGAACACGATCGACCAGAATATACCTAACTGACGAAACTCGAGTGTAGTAGGTCTTTTCAAAAGAATTCAATTGGAAAACCCATGAGGATACGGAGGCTGCGATTAATTGTGAATAGTGTTTATATTAATCAAAATTCCCTGCTGTTTATGAATAATTATGTGAATGTATATAGGCATCCCTCAACCGTGTGTTAACATAATGGACGCAAATTTAGTTTCTGGTGTCTTTTACAATCCCGATATGAGAGAAATATGTGATTTTCTGTTAACGCGGGTAGACCATCTCAATTTTCATGGGCCTCCTCTGATTTCCTTAAATATTTTGACATTGGTAACACTTGCATATTTTTCCTAACGCCTGAGCAGTCTTGTTATTGTACAAATGCCAAATCCAGTCGTTATCTGGTCTCCTAACTTCACTAAAATGCATTCTGTCATGTGAATACGTGATCTATTTGTTTTGTCAACAGTTAAACCTACCACATTTCGCTCTAAGCAGCAATCGTGTGAGTGATCAACGTTCACTCACAACTGAATCATGTGATGAGGCTCGAGAAAGGCAGTGTAGCGCATCGCCCATCGTTAACACTCACAGAGTGAGTGTATCTTTTGCGTAGAGGTCATGTCCAAAATTATTGGCTGAGTTGGCTTAATCTTTAGACAGGTGTGTTACTTTAGACACGAAAACAGGCGATGATAACAAACCGCAATTTTGCAACATGTCGGGATTAATAAATACACGGGAACGCAAGGTTATGCAGTTACTTATCTCAAAGTCATCAAATCTAACGGAAGACTTGTTATGACCGACCCTTAATCCGGTATTAGTTTATGCGTAGTTTCATGCTTCACTTATGAAACACTGTATATCCTCAATGCAGTTTCTCGTCTACAGTACTGTTGTATTGGTCCAAAATCATATGGGCAAACACAGTGATAGATTAAAACTAAGATGTAGTATCGCAGAGCACAGTAGATTTTTGATCAGAATCAAGCATAAGGATTCCGGTGCAGTCTCCCATAGAGGGGATATATTTGAAATGTGTTGTTTGTAATGTCTGCTATTCTCAACTTCTTTAAATAACAAACCAGATGAACGTCACGTAGAAGTTTCAACTGTCAGAGTTTATATGTGCATTGAATTCACGCCCACGCGTTACACATAACGAATGAACACCAGCTATTGGTGTCAGACATCCACAAGAACAGTTACTCCTCAGACTAATGTGATTAGCTTCATGAAGGGTAGTTACTGGAATATTAGCAGGTCTAATGCAAGATAATGTCCAGCAGATAGAAAAGTGATGAGTTGTAGGTTGTTTTCACTCCGTTTAATGTGGACGGACACAGTCCACCTCGGATTGCCAGTTTGAGCTGACTATCTCAATGTGATGCGTCCAAACAAGGACGAACTCGGTCGTGGAGTGTCGGTTTGACAGTGGGGCATCTAGAAGTAATGAATCTACTTAGCATTACTATCCGATTGAAGCCACCGTGTTTGTTTGAACTGAACTCCACACGTCTCGTCCGTGATATTCAAAAACAATACAGACCTATGCTTGGCATACACATTTACCACAGCCAAACTAGTTGAGTAAGTGATGTTTGGTTGCACTACTGTATACACATACCTGCAAGAAGTTGCACGTAGACAGAACTCTAAATCGAATACAAGAAACAGTACGCAAATCCTATGCAAGTGATTGACATTTTTGTCCGTACACGCATTTCCTTTCGTTACAGGTTGAATTTCAGCTTATTCGACCTTAGAAGTAATCTGGACAATAGGGTTCCGCTATAATCGATCGTGTTATATACAAATAGGAATGTATACACGAATCTGTGAGACTGCACCATTTTAAACACCTGTGGTGCAGTTATAACTATTATGAAAAGTGCGTTCGATAGTTGATGGCCTTCAACAGTTAGACACTTTCAAAATCATTTTCTAAAATGTATCACGTGCTATCCGATCAACTGACAGTAAGAAAAAACTTATCACAAGCAATGTTTTGTGTGTTGTCTAAATTCCAACGGAAGAGAGGAAAGCGCAATTAATTTAAACCCACGCAAACATTTATACAAACTGAATTCGTGACATTAATTGTAACGACTCGCGGTACTTTATGCCCCGAAAAAACACGCGAGATAAACTTTCGGTGGGGTTTACAAATTGCACACTAAATGTGCGTTTAGAGCAAAAATGAAGTAGGCGCCAACAAGTCATTTCAACTTAGGATAAAACGGCATTTCATATAGGCTGAGTTCGCGCTTCCGATTAGCTTTTTCTAAATAATTGCCATGGCTGTCGAGCAGTTCTACCGCCAACATGTTTCACGTGATCACTTCCAACTATGAAAGCACTCAGCGATGGAAGTTGTGAATTGGTTGTGGGAGTTTCATTCTGCAAGTGCGCCTTTGTGTACATGTTGAATGCAATTGAATGTAACAGACACGACCATAATTTTTTATTCGTGAAGAGTAATCAGATGGAAGAAGAGAGAAGATGAGAAATAATCTAACCCGGGAATTCCGTAAAATGCGTTGACTGAATACTAGCTGTTCAGTAGTGCTGATTAATTAGACTCGGATGAGAGAAACCTGATTAGTTCATCTAACTCAGCAACGACCAATCAGAGAGTAAATGTGATGAAAATCTACTCGATTCACCGCTTATCCAAACCACGGCATGATAGAAAATCTAACAAGAGGTCAATCAAAGCGTCGCGTTAAAGATACTGTATCAGGATTGGACAAACAGTCTCAATATTATGTCTTCTGTTATTCGATAATGTCTTTGTTCTGTATCACACCAATTAACGTACAGTTTGTGTCTTTGTATGTGTCAATACGATCGGCCAATGATAGGCTGTGATTTCTTTAATACTGTTGTACATCCGTAAATTTAGTTTCTTGTCTTATGAATAAGAACTGCTGATTGCAACCAGTATGAGATCTTCTCCTTATTACTTACGTGGGAGGTTTCAATCCGAGTACGATTTCTAGGGCTATTCGAAGTCCTTAATTCATGGTATTACAGTAACCCAAGGTCACATTGCAGCCTATTGACTTACAGTAGGAATTTTGGACAGAAATGCATACAGACTCAAAAATGAGTATCAGCATACATGTACGCCGAACAGCAAAGAAATGACTCGACAGACGACATTCAAATTCGAAAATTCCCATCAGCTTGTTGAATGGAAAAGTCTTGTATTCACACACCTACGCAATCACGCGTGTTGACTCATGCCAGATAAGTCACACATCAAACTGACTAATCACGTACACATGTGCTTACCGATTCGATAATTGGTTATTGATCGTTTGCCTTTGACTGTTCATCTCTTGTATGCCTGTATCATCTAACGAATTAATAGACAGTGTACCTTCGTGGTTTAGCAACTCTTGTCCTCCTTACCCTAGCGGGGCGAGTTAATATAGCCCCTTGAAATACACTGTTATGCTTAGACATTCCTCTTTGTCAGTGCAGGCTGTTACCATTTAATGGGCAGTTGAGATGTGATTAAACATGAAGTCCAAGAGTTGAATTTGGCTAAACGTATAAGTGTAAATTTTCTAATGATCAGTGTAAAAAAAAAGACACAAACGAACATCTGTAGGCCTCACTTATAACCAGTCAGCCAGTTGCACTTTAGTCTAGTTCCGATTATCAACTGTACATTCCTCTCCTCCGTATGTTTTTGCTCTGGTCGTCACGGTGGTACAAAAAAATGGAAACTGATGGTTGCCCATGGCAACGTCAATTTAAATTGCTTAATGTGTTCCGCTAGCGCAAACAGTTTTCGCCAAGATGTAAGCCTGAGGAGGTCTGTATGACATTACTCAGACTGGTGGTTAATGTATCGGGGCCATATTGTTGCAATGCCGTTTGAGCTTAAATACGTCTTTTCCAGCTTAGAAGGGTACACAAAGCTACAGACGATCTCTCAGTTTGTCTCCAACCATTGAGGCTGCAAGTACGTCTGTGACAGAAGCTCCGTTACATCATGTGTCAAGTCTACACGGACTGACGAAATACACGCTCATTTTGCGTGACCACTCCCGTACATGCTAATTGGTCGACTCACGTTTTGTTGTTAACGTCCGTGAGTGATTTGAACTATGTTCTCTTCAACCTACATCGGCTTATATTCGGCCAAACTATTTTGCGCCTCCGGATATCAGTTCGACGCTTACTTGGCAAAGTTCTATTACGTCTGGAAGACCCTACGATTTTGAGTTAGATCACTAGTATCATTGGTTCTCAGGGGATAAATCGAATTGATGGATAGCCAAAGTTTTGAAGTCTCCACGAACTACAGTAAAACAGTGACTCTCGAGTTATCTTATTGCTGATTAGGGTTCAAGGCAAAGTGTAGGAGTGGGTGACCTTGAGACATTGACTGCATCTCACGTGATTGACTGCAGTTCAGCTTCACTCTGGGCAGTTGTGTGGAGATGTGTAGCAACATCACATAATGCATACCGAACAAAGCGTTGTGAACGAAACGATTGGCTGTAACAAAACGAGCAATCAGCACAAGTAACGGCTCTGAATAATGTTCAGGTGGACAGACAATCTTTCTGGATAGTCTTGTAGGCACCACTGATAATCACGTATTCTATTATTACTTGGGCTGTGAGGTTCATACGGACATTTGTAGATCATCCGTATTAGCGCTAAACAGGTAACGAACTGCGCATCTGACAGCCGTACCGTCCGGAACATTGCTCACAAACGGCTCAGACGAAAATTGAGATCATGTTAAAGCTTCCTTAACAGCCACAATTCAGTTTCGTGAACTAGTCAGAAAATGCGTTAGTCACAAACATACACTATTTAGGTTATTGCAAGGGAAGGGGTACATTATCTTTCACATAGTTATTATGCCTATAGACACTATGGTAATTCTATGGGAAGCATACTGAAAGTTTAATCATTACGGCGACCACTACATAATGATATTTCTTCTCAGTTGCACTATACAATGTATTTCAAGGTCACTGATATAACTGTCAAATTTGTTAAACACCAGAAAGGCCGTAATACTGATTCGGATCATTTAAAAGTGCATGTGAACAATGGAGAGAGAGATGCATGCAGTCAACTAACACCTATTACACAGTTCAGTTTAGCCAGACCAATACCTTGGCCCTGTCTTGATCACGCCCTTTAAAGTAGGCATTGTGTAAGCCGCGAGCCGTAGCCTATAGCGAATAAGGATCTGACGCCACATCTTAACGTTGCGACAGATGCTGGGGTCTTGGCGCTGCTGTTCCCAGTCAACTAGCGTGATATTTCTAGATCAAAAGGCGGTTTTCGATCCCATCGTCTGACATAATCTGTTGGGTTGCGTTTGTTGTAGATGTGTTCCGACGAACTATGTCAGTTTGCCGTAGTCACGGTAAGTCCGATCTGAGTGAGAGTGCATGTTAATGAGTAGCGGGTGTTCTCGAAGTCAAGTAACGTTGGCTAGGATGTCCGATCTCCTATTTCCTCTTCAAACTCGTGAGGGATGTTATTCTTGGAGAGGCACTCAGATAGTCTAAAATTTCAAGGTGGAGCCTCCGTCAAATATTAAGCTGTCTGGCACTGAATACACAGACGATGCTGTTCTCCGTAGTTCTTCTGCAAATAACATACAGACAATGTTGGCCCGGTTAAATAGCATAGTTGATCTGTAGGGTATGTGCTTTGCACGTTCAAAACCAGAGTGGACCTACGTTACTGCATACGAGCCACATGAGACAGTCGATCGCTTCATCCACCTTGGTGGTATAATCTCTTCGGCTTGTATTAATGCTGACGAGGTATCCGTGCAGATAGCGAAGATGAGCGGTACATTCGCGAATTTTCGTCAACGGCATCATCAGGAGAGATCATACTGTCATGATTGTCTTTCCAAACTCGTTACACTTTCCCAGGCACCGACTGACCAGGCACTCAGTCATAAGGTTGAACTGTTTACTTTGAAGATGCGAAATGCGTTCCATACAAGATAACTCGGTCATCTATCGTGTTCAGAATGTTTTGCATACCTTCGTCAGAAGGACTAAACAAGATATTGTCTCCCCTATACTCCACGTCATACAAGTGAAAACCGGAAAAAAATTCCATTTCAAGCTTATCTGCCAGAATGCAATCCATCACAAAAATGAACAGGATGGGAGAGATCGGACATCTTTGAAAAACACCACCAGAAGTGTTGACCGTCCGAGACAATTGTCCCTAAACCCTCACCCTGGTAGCAGAATGAGTATGGAACAACCTTGACAGATTGACGTTTTTCTCCGAAACTCTCCCAAATGATACTTCCGGAGAACGTCGCGGAAAACCTAAACGGAATAGTCTTCATGTATCAAAAGGCCACGATTATCGGCAGCCTCAAGACCGGTCGCAGGGTAAAACGTGTTCAATGCACCCTCTAACAAATAACGATCCTGTCAATTTTTCACTTATCTAATTCCCTCTGGGTTTAGTGAACCGACATTATATAAAGGCATAGAGTAACTTGAAAATGAAAGAGATTATGTTGATTCCGCTGCAGTTGTCATATAGGCTGTGAGCCACTTTTTAACAATGGGAAGTACTATCAATAACCACCAATCATGAAGTTACGTTTTGCGCTCCCAAACCATCTGAAGGATTTTTTGTCAATTCCGATATCAACCACTCACCTTCATCCTTCAAAACAGAAATAGAGAAATGTGGTCTAAGAACCTTGTTCCGTTTTAATAACCTAATCCCTAGGATCAGTTTCGCTCTTGACAGAGGGTCAGCCGAATGCCAGTAACTCTCCATTCGAGTCGCGTCATCTACGTGACCCATTTGAGAAAAGTTGGACTGTTCTTCAAAATGTCCAGCTAACCTGTCAAGTCGGCGTGACTGACTGATGATAAGTGAACCATCTTTTTCGCATATGGTCTCATTTACTCCGACTCAACAGCCAGCACAACGATAAAACAAGAGGAATGATTTTATGCTATTCCCAGTTGAAAGGGCTTAATCCACCTCATATGGTTGTTCGGACAAATGATGTTCACAGTCTTTGCGCAATCATTCAGTCAGCTTGTTTTGAGTTTTAGACAGTTGTTGTTATATCCATAACCGAGTAAAATTGAGCAACGCCAGTTGATAGGATTCGGTGACCTGACATAAATCAGAATCTGTTGCAGCTGCACAATTCATTCGGAGCATACCTCCTTACAGGTGACATTCATAGCGCTACGATTCGTTTTCAGTGTTCGTCACGTGTTTCCGTATGCCACGAACGAGATAATTCATTCATCCGTGCACTTAGGTAAGCGTTCTCTCCACTCTCCTGGTTCGAATACCAGTTAATTTTTTCGCATCTACGATATGATATGTGAACAAATGACAGAAAGAAACGGGGCATGCAAAACAGCATGATCTCAGTTCAAATGGCTGCTCAGAAATGTACGATAGTATTTAGTAGTTTGACATCACCTGCCACTGCATGCGGCATGATCGATTTATGTTCATCGGTAGGATGTCTACAGTAGCCTTCAAGTGACATAATGCCTCGTTTTGTGTTAAAAGATGAGGCTCGAAATCTTGAGACCAGATTTACGAATTAAAATGGGCTGACTTCTATCAGGCTTGATAAGGGAAACTGAGTTTCATTAAGCACTCAACACAGGGTGACTAACCAAAATACACAAAAACGTTTGCTAAGAGTGTTCACATAGTCTCGTGGCAAGCCTAAATTTGGCATGTGACCAGCGCAGAATGTTAGCCTAATACTTTTTCAGCTGACCTGAAAGAGAAACAAGGTGCTACATGGATTTGTTTCAGAACTATGTGAACTCATTGAGTCATGGGGCGTGAACCTGTGTAAAAGTACATGCTCGCAGATCTGAGTAAGTGGAGTCCACATCAAACCAGCGTGCACTAAACGATCGGTGACATGTGTGAGCGATGTCCTTTGGTGTGGAGTTCTTGTAACAGTGACTGTATCGTCCACAACTACATCGGTTCACCTATAGCATTCGAGAGGATCGACAAAGCAATACGTTTCTTTCGCTGGATGATAACATGAGGGTGATTCACTGATGCAGTCCACTGCTAGGTTCGGTTGACAATACAGAACAATAGGAATACACGCTCATGGCAACAGGGGATGAACACTGCGCAAAATATTATCTGTCAGAGAATAGACAATCACTCTGAACTCAGCAACCGTGTACAACAGTAGTTTGTCTGTACACGTTGAGAAAGTTTACCAATTTCAGGAAAACTTATACATGTGATGAGGCTAAAGGTTCTTCTCTCTTAAGAAGAAACACCTTCACCGAGGAAACACAGTAGTGTTTCGTGTTATGAGGAGAGCACTGAACCGTTGGCTTCGAAACACGATGATGATGGCCAGATATACATCGCGCACAGAACGAACTACTCGAAGCAAAATCAGTAGCCTATTGCTTGTCCTCATTTAAAATTGTCGCGTTCACTTACTACAAATTGATACACTGCATCATCTGAATGCGGGCTGTTAAAGTAACGTTTCCGATGTAGTGCGATCGATATTTACACTGGTGACCAAACTGGAACGATTTCGAAAAGATAGTGCAGTTATTTGTAGAAAATAAGGAGGCAGAGTGAAGAAACTCCAGAATCAGATTCAAGCCCGACAATACATTGTCAAGATTTGGTATGTGAAAACTAACCGTCGCCTGACACAGACAAAAAAATCCAAGTCTCAAAACAATGCACATAAAACACCATGATTCTGACCAATACTGACTGTTTTGTGTAGCAGTTCTGTGCCCAACTGATGTTCGATCACTAGACAGGTGTAAAGGGTCATGGTTAATTACACTGAAATGACCTTTGAGACAAGAGAGACAAAGCTTCACACAATCGGGTCATCAACAATCACCATCACCACCCTGGCAAAATATATTGTCGTGAATGTTTTGGTGAACATTGAACTGATTGATTTTTTCGTCAGTCGAAGACATCATTTTAATTCAGTGATGGTCTACCGCGTTCATTCACAGTACAATGTCACGGTCCATAGACCAGACCATGATTAGTAGGTCATGTGAATGATGAAACTTGTCCGATGTAGGGAATTTGAATACAAAATTGATAGACAAATTACCAGCTGCTGAGAATACACGGTTGGTAATGAACGACCGGCCATTTCTACGTGCATCGGAAAGTTTCAGATCCCAGGCGAACGGAAATTGCAAGGACCAGGTCGAAGATACAGGGCACAGTTGTTTATTTTCATAATTGGAGTTTTTAATAGCGTTATACTCGTGTGACGGGAGCATCGTGTAAACAAAAATCTGGTTGGACGGAATGATCAAGTGTAACACAACAACAATCGGTATCTCAGTTGTGAACTCAAACCAATCGTTATACACAAAGCTATCAGTCAGTAGCGTATTGATTTGACAACCATTCCTCTCCTAAACCTAGACAGTCTGATAAAAATCTAGCCCAATAAAGAACATTATGCGCCGGGTCAGGAAGATTGCAATGTACCATTAATCGAGCAGTGCGGTTTGTAATGAATGAACACGACTATGCCGAGTAAAAAAAACTATTCCCAATGGTCTGGGATAGATAATCAACTAATTGAAGTGACCATACTGGCAAATCTATATGGTGTTTAACGTACACTATAGAATACAGTTTAAGTGAAACACAGTTAATCTGTTATCCGCTATGTGATCGACCTTCAAAAACATGGTGTTCTGTCACATTTGAACAGTTATTTGTGAAATTTGTGATCATTGTCATGATCTATTTCTTCCGGCTTATTGCCGCACTCAACGTCGACGTCTGAATCAGTACCGTTTCGCTCTTGTGACCCAATTAGAACAGTATTATCAATAAACTCGACATCGAGAGTATAGCAAGGGTGATTAACACTGTTGTTCAACTGCAATACAACTAAAACGAGAAGAATAAGCTTATGTCTGGTAATAAAAATGTATGTAAGCATGGGATATGTTTATGAAAGTCGTATATACAAATTCAAACATTTACCACGTGGGTGTTTATATTCTTCAATCAAACTAAAGGCATATACCGGACAGCTTTCTGGTGAGTCTGGATGACACAAATTCATTACTTTTCAACACAGCATTCACGCCATTAAACCCGACCATATTCTGTAACATTTTCGGTGACAAACTTCGTGAGTCACATATACCTAAATCCAAGAAACGAACAAATGAAAGTAATCATTTCTCTGGGTCGATATCGTGTACCACGAACCTTAACCTAGTTAGTTATGATATGATAAAATAGCATAGAGTGCAGCAGATGACTGGGCAGTATTCTGAGTGCATGACGTAACTAATTAAGACCACGCATCGTTAAACACTGAATTAGTGAACCTTGTCACCAAACAGTCGTCAATTGACCTAGTCCTTGGTACCACCTGATCAGCACGAATAACCACATACATCCGGATTATTTGGTTGATATAAAATGAACACCACTCACACTAAATCGCAGTCTTCCCATTTAGACAAATCCTTTAGCGAACGATTCGAAATGAGATACTATAGACGAATGTTGCATCAAATATAGGTAAACAGTAGTGTACGTATTTGCTACTACCGAGATGTGAATTTCGGTCCACGCGTTCGTGAGTTAACTGCGTTGACCACCGTGATGACCAAATCAACAAACAGTTACGGACGTTTCATATCCTCAAGCCTGAAGGGCTCAAGTGTGTGAGCATAAAGTAACATCATTCCCATAATTGTTATAAATAAATTGTTAGGTTTTAGGGAGATGCTTGTCTGTTGTCACATCATCATCATCATCAGCATCATCATAATCATCATCATCATCATCATCATCATCAACAACAACAACAACAACTACTACTACTACTACTACTACTACTACTACAACATGGACAGCGACACATCGGTGGTTCTCACTGTTCCTAACTGCCACACAACCATGAAGAAAAAAAGCAGATCTTGTACAGAAAAAGAGAAGAAAAAAGAAGGGGACGGGAAAGAACCTAACTACCAGAAATAACTACGTCTTTATCCAAACTTTCCACTTCAAGGTGTCTACCCCATGCAACAACGACCTGTAAACATCACAGAGATGCCTCTCTTTCATCAGAGGTGCCCCAGATTGGTGAATACCGCCCTAGCCTTAGAGACACGCGCCTCTGTTTCATTCCCTAAACTTCCATCGTTGCTGGTGAAGCTTCCCAAGTAAACAAACCGGCCAACAACCTCCATGATTTCATTCCTAAACATTAACTCTATATACTCAGAACAATCTTGCAGGAGCACTGTGTATTTTGATGTCGTGAAGCGCATTCCGAATCATTTAGCAGAACGCGAAATAACTTCTAGCATTGTTTGCACTACTTGAGAGTTGTCAAATAACAACACCTTGTCGTCAGTAAAATCAAGATCAGTCAATCTTTCACCAGGTAAGAGGTCCACACCAGCATCATGCAAGTGCCGCAGACAGTCCTCCATTATTTCGTCCATGACGAAATTGACTAAAAATGATGAAAGAGGACAGCCTTGCCGAACGCCACCCCCGATACTGAAACTGTCAGATAGTTCGTCGTAAATCCTAACCTGAGCAGAAGTATGGGAGTAAAGCACCGACAGTATGTTCACATGCTTGGTCGGTAAACCTCTGCGTTTAAGTGACTCCAAAAGTGTAGATTGATCAACCGAATCAAACGCACCTTTATAGTCGAGGAATGCTACGATTGTTGGTCGTCGGTACACATGACGCTGCTCCAGAATTTGATGAAGGGTAGAAATGTGATCTACACATCACCGCTCAGGATGAAACGCTGTCTGTTCTTCCCTACTGTTTGTCTCTCGACCTGCAGTGAATCGACGATGTATAATGGATGCCAGAACCCTAGAAATGGCTGGGGTCAAAGTAATTCCCTATGGTTTTCGTAAGAACCCCTGATATCTCTCTTGAATATGGGAACTAGTATCGAGTGACCCCAGCACGAAGGGATGATCTCCGTGGTTCACACAATTCGAAACAACTGAGTCAAGGCCTACATTAACGCCTCCCCACCTTCTTTGAGAAGTGCTGACACGAGGTCACTTGGACCAGCAGCCCAATTACGTCTGAGAACCGAAATGCAATTGCGAACATCAGTGGTAATGGGTGGTTCCAAATATACATTACAAGTTTGTGGTGAAAACACGGTAGACGAAGCAGACCAGCTGAAGTGACCCTCAAAGTGTTCTGCCCACCGCTCTCATCTTCTGGATGTACTATAAATGAGTTTGCCGTCTGCCTGGCTGACAGCTTTGTTGACAGAAGGCAGCACGGATAAACTCGAACAGTTTGCCTGTGTTCCTTGAAGTAAAAGCGGTCTCTATTCCCCCAACCTTCTCCACTACCCAAGCCGCACGATCAGTCTTTAGGTTACGCCTCAGCTCCTCATGGAAATATCTCCTTATATGAACCGTTAAAAGGAATGGTCCATCTGGCATCCAACAATTCCAGGGTTTTCTCTGAACTCCAATGTTTGTTCAACCCAGGAGCCCCCGCGCCGCATGCTTTATGAATGGCTTTTGAGGTCGCGGTCCAACCGCTATTAGGATCTCTGGGGTCAGAAATGCTATACGTGATTTCTAGAACAGTTCGGTAAGTATACTTTGACAACGGCATAGCCAGGTTTTCAACAGCCAGTTGTTGGCTATGAGGTCGTCGTCTAACAAAAGTGAAAACAAAACGACAGTGTACCAACACATGATCTGAAGCCAAGTGAGCTCTGATAAGAACGACAGTCCTAAATTGAACCCCGCCATCTATAACTAACAGCTATGTGATCTATCTGAGGCCAGGTTAGATTTCGGAGAAGAGGGGCGCCAAGTATAGCAATGACGTGTACGATGCCTAAAACTAGTACTGGCTAACAATAGCTTATGCTCAGCATGCACCTGTAACAGTCTCCCACCAGCATCCGAGCGCTGTGATGTTATCCTAAACATGCCTCCTATACGAGACTTGGCCTCACCAAGGTGGCCGATCTGGGCGTTCATATCTCCAGCCAGAACGATTATAACAGAACCATGTGTCGACCGACGGAGAGCGGCCAGATCCGGATGAAAGGTGTCTTTGACGAGGACGTCACTACAGTTGGCTGGGGCATAAACAGACACAAAGAAAAGATCAGTAGTGAAGGTTCGGGGATTTAGATTATTACAAAATTGAACACCACCCACACTCGATCGCAGCCTTCGCATTCAGATAAGCCTTTCGGCTAGCCCACTTCGAGAGGAAGCACTAGACTCGAGTTTCGCTCTTATTACAGCTCATCAGTAGTGCATATCCTTGTCCGGATCGGAGTTTATACTCTGACCTTCGTGCTTGTAAGACTGGCGTTTTAACCGCAACGCCAGCGACCTCACAATAGGCATGGCCGAATAATCAAAGCCAAACGCTCAACCACAACTTTGTATGAATAGCGTTCAGCTTGTTTGCCAAGAAGCACTTTAGGTCACTATCTCGATCTAATCAGTAGCTAGTTAAGTGGCACGTACAAGAGGTTTTGTGGTGCAAACGGAACCCCCGTAAGTGTATGGGACG
>LUCH01000950.1:98286-112769 GCA_013368495.1 Paragonimus heterotremus | reverse complement strand
CGTCCCATACACTTACGGGGGTTCCGTTTGCACCACAAAACCTCTTGTACGTGCCACTTAACTAGCTACTGATTAGATCGAGATAGTGACCTAAAGTGCTTCTTGGCAAACAAGCTGAACGCTATTCATACAAAGTTGTGGTTGAGCGTTTGGCTTTGATTATTCGGCCATGCCTATTGTGAGGTCGCTGGCGTTGCGGTTAAAACGCCAGTCTTACAAGCACGAGGGTCAGAGTGCAAACTCCGATCCGGACAAGGATATGCACTACTGATGAGCTGTAATAAGAGCGAAACTCGAGTCTAGTGCTTCCTCTCGAAGTGGGCTAGCCGAAAGGCTTATCTGAATGCGAAGGCTGCGATCGAGTGTGGGTGGTGTTCAATTTTGTAACAAAGAAAAGATTCCTGAGTCTTTTGCGTCTAGAGGTGGCCTTAACAGAATCTGTCAAGCGAACGGCGTAAAATCTACTGTTAACAGAAATCCAGTCTACTAATGTGGCTGCGGTCGTCGTGCTGAGGACTGTACCTAATCCAGCCTGACCTCTAACGGCAGCCGTGAAATCACCAGAAACGTATAACCAGTGTCGGGTAGACAAAGCGAGTGATATTAGTCCCACACGCTGACTACTGTCCTGGATTATAATCTCTGAAACACAGCAGACATCGACATTTACCGAGTCTAACGTTCGTGCGAGAACGACCTGCTGACCTATCTGTTTTAGAGGAAGAACGTTGAAGGCACCAATATTAATTCGCATTCTAGGTCTAAGCAAGGGATGAAGGAGGCCTGAATCTGAACGGCAAGAGATGGAACCTATCGACAAAGTGTTACTATGATTAGCTATATATATATATATATATATATATATATATATATATATAGTGGGACCTGTAGAGTAATCACCCCAAACAGGGAGTCGGGAGGGGCTTGAGAGTTTGATTTGAAAGAATAGTGGAAGACGTGGCAACAGTAACATGTTTTCGCTCATCAATTCTGCCGCAAACAGCATACAGGGCGACTCGGCTTATACTGCGAGACGGCTGATGCAGTATGGAATTACTGGTGTTGTGAGTATTCATGGTTGTGTGTGAGCTGATATACTGTCAAGACATCCAGGCATAAACAAGAGAACGATTGGGGTCCTCAACCAACGCCTTTGGCTCAAAAGCCTGTACCATAAGGCAGTGGGTGGGTGGCAATGTACCACAACTGGTACTTTTCACGGAAAAAGATGATAACCTTCTTTCAACCTCCAACATGGAGGACCAAGAGATTGTAATTTGTCAGCATTTTAACTATTGTCCTTTCTGGTATGAATGGTTGTCGGTGTGGTGGCTACACTATCCAGTTTTTTGCCCAACAGGTCATCAAGATGCTCAAGCCGTCACACCGCATCAAAGTCCAGTCTCGTGGTATCACAGATTAATGCATTGTCTGAACAAACATAATCAACCGGATTATTATAAAAACTGGGTCTCAGCAACGAAGTCGGAAGTGCAGGCGATAATTGACGTTACTCGCCGGAACGTTTTATTCTGAGATGAATGCATCAGGTGTGGTTAACCATGTGACGATTCTTCGAACAGAAATATTATCAAATTACAAACAGAAGCTCTAAAACTGTTGCATGATGCCTACGGGGATAACTACCTAAGATTTGGGATATTCAGACCGAAAATGAGATGGAATCGTGAATGCTACAGTAAGTGGGTTGTAGCCCAAACATCCGTCCGTATCCATTTATGACGGTGATCAAAAAGCATATCGAACGTTAGTACTCATAAAAACATTCAACTGAAGTGGCGGACTGGAAGAGATGATGACGAACCAAGCGGACATCTTGTCGTCTGCCCACCTCGGAGAGAAGTGCATAGCTCGAGTTCTGCCATTATTATAAGTTATAATAAGTGTTCCATTTCTACCAAGCCTTGAGCCCCGGACCTTGTCCTTGGGAACAAATAATACTGATTACTGATTCATTTGGGTGATCAGATTTAAGGGACATTTATCATATACACCCCTCGAGACGATCGGATAACCTGAGCCTTACTCACAAGTGCTTGGTTGTGAGGAGCGTGCGAATGGTGTTCAGTGTATACGAATCAAAATCATTGACTAGCCAACAGAAAGCTGAACACATTGCCATTAATCACGTGCGTTAAATGATCCAAATATAAACGAATTGAACTTCGACTGAATTCAAACTGGTCCGGTAGGTGGGTACACGATCTAAGAGCTCGCAATTCTGACGTTCAACAGGTATTGTTAAAGCCTTAACAGAACAGAAATTAAACGTTTACACCATGATGCACGAGAGGAAATACGCGAAATAGGGGAAATCCCCTGTTGAGTGGACAAGTTATCGTAACTGTCAGCCTGCTGTTTGGTATGATGAGGACTTCTCAACCCATCTCCGAGGCTCTCCAGTCATTTAAAGATTGCCCTACATGAATAGGGGTGTGGATTAAGTGACGGCGAATTACCTATTCTGGCACATCCAGCTCAATGTGCACCGTAGTCCTTAATCAGCAAACAACAAACACATAATTTCGGCAACTATGGTGACTGAAACCTGACAATCGTCAGGATGCGTAGGCACAAGTCTCATGGCCAATGTGCGTCACCTGTACGCAACCACTGGCGACCACACTCTAAGCCACTGGGTCCAATAATCAGCCACGGTAGTCCATTTATCCAATCAGTGGCAAGCGTTTAATGATCGCTTTCATGTGCGGGCGTCGACTCTGTCTGAAGTAACGATGACCAAAAGGACATGTTGAAATCTCGCTTACCTAAGCCAATTTTTTTTCGAGTTTTCTGACAATAATCGCGTGTGGTCGCACTTTTAGGTAAGTTGCTGTAATAGGTATGTCGCGGAAAGTTGGTAGTAGTAGGGCCCAGCTACAAACTACTCGGCCATAGGTTCGAGTCTGCACAGTGTGACTGTTTCAATGTAAATCTGCACAGCTTGAAAGTATGCAGTTTATTTATGTAACACGGCAACAAACAGTACGGTAGAAAAGCTAGAAACTCAACAAAAAACCTTTGATAGACAAGACCTGATTCACATGAAATTATCAGGACCTGCGTATAATCTTTGGTCACCATGTTTGCTGGTTTCATACCAACTCTGACCAAGCGATGAGGATTTGTGTTTAATGCTCAGATTGCTCGAACGCGCTGTAACGCTCTTACTATCTCCTACTGACAATTATGTAGCTAGGACTTCTCAATACAACAATCAGTACAGAATCACTCCCTAAAGAAATAAGCCAACAGTCACACGGATACACGCTCTTTCAAGGTCATTTTGTCAGGGCTAGAAAGTCTATTTGGTTGTTTTTGCTATCGTTGCATCTGCAACTACTTGCGTATTTCAAAGTGGTGCCTGCCTTGATCGATCGGTTCCTATATGCAAACCAGTACACGTGGTAGTGTTTGTATTCCATCCAAACGCCTACACTGTCTGACCTCGACCAAAAACAGCCTGCGTTGTTCCAGTTGTTATTGTTGTTGTTGTTGTTTGGTTAGCACATTTTTTATGTGCGAACATGCACGTGTACTGACCGCGTGTACGCAGAATCGAACCACCTGCAGGGTGATAAGACCATGGTCGACAATGTCTAATCTGTGTCCCCTTGGGTTTGTTGTCGATATCACACTGAAGTTGATCACCATCCCCACCCATTCATTTCCCCTTGAGTGATAATCATAGGGATGTGTAGAACAAATAACGTGTGTACTGCACCCAATGCTACGGTTGTGCGTATGTCAATAATGCATTTACGAGAAAACAGTACACGAGATTAGATCGCCAGAGGTCTGATAGATGCCAAATGACAAAGACACTTTTGTGTTACTGGTCCACGAAAACAAGCATCCAGACACTTCAGTAAGGCCTTGGAATTAGCGGTTCACATAGACAATGCAATTTGGCCAATGTCTCTCAGGTATGCTATCCTTGCGTTATTGTATGTTGTGTTGCAGTGACAGCTCTTAGACGCAGACCGATGCATGGTGTACCAAACTGGTAGTCCGATCGGAGTGTACCAAACATGCAAACGGAGAAAGATAAGTCATCGTGTAAAGTCCAAACACATGAATTCTGATCTATGAACACAATAGGCCGACTCGAAAAAGTAAGTACGGATGTATTCTGGTCAGTATCGACAATAATGTTGGAGAAGACCAATGTATTTTTGTTGTTTCAACATTGGCCTTTAAAGTTTACACCCTCTTTTCTGCCATCAAGACTGAACCCACATCCGATCACGTTTGAGCACACTTACCCTCACACTCGTCTCCTATCTATTACTATCTGTTCTCCCAACATAGTCAACTTGCATACATAGTTCTAGAATATTACTGGTCTTCTGCGGGATCTACACTTCAGCTGATGTCATTGAAGAGGTTCGGCCGTCCTTCATTTGGCCCACACTAATTAGCCATCTTCAGCATATCAAAATGAACAAAACAGACATTTTTATACACCCCTTATCCAACACATACTCGATTCAGACTCGATCTTGTCCAACAATAGTTACGACTCGTTTGAAACAACCGAAATGGAGTATGCTTAGGCGAAGCTTCGGACACGCGTATGGTGTCCAGGACTCAATGTTGCGGAATACTAATGCACTAGCATTTCTGTCGGTATAACGTGTTCTAAAAACTTCGCTGACAGCCGGGTCACTGTTGGTGCCGTCTTATCAATGTGGTGATTGAGGTCGATTTCAAGGCAAGATTTTCTCAGAAATGTGGACGATGGGTAGGTACATTTATTTACCAATTCCGGAGTGCATTCACCATATGGATATTGTGGGTGCCGCTGACGTCTTGGTTCATAATGTTTGTCTTCCCTAGATTGTTAGCCAGTCTGACGTCTTCGTTAATGAGTGTAGGATGGTTAGTAAGTCCCTGCAGAGCTAAGTGCGGAAGCGCTACTATGAGAGCATCGCCTGCAAACGGTAGTCATTAGGTCAGGTTTAGTTGAATCGTGGTCTTCGCCAGTGGTTGCACGATGTTAAACAGACAGCATGGATATAGCAAGATTTGTAGGATCTTCTCGAAAACGCAACAATCGATTGACCTCAAAACAGAGGAATTCTGTTATCCGTTGGAAAAGTTGCCACTCACAACGTCACCGATATGAGGATTAGGTATTTTGTCGCATGTAGCAATTAGTACGTAGAACAGAGACAGAAATTTAAGGTTCCCATGTTGGTTAATAATACATCTTTGGAAAGTACGGAGTTGGAGTTATTCTCAACAGGTTCGAACCAATTGACGATCGTAACAATCGACCACTTCTGTCAATCTCGTCTTCATTCAGTTTTCAAATCTACGGGGTGAACTTCACGGCATGACTGACCTTATGGCATCGAGTACGGCCTCCATGAACCCGCACTGTTCGACTCTATAGCGGACTGCCACGCTCGAATACCCAGACAGATTGTTTACGCAAACACTAAGCTAGAGATTCACTCTTGTTAGAGGTCATCAGTAGAGGATACTTTTGACAGGAACAGGACTTGAACTATGGCCACACGTTCACGAGCCAACCGCGCTGATAACTACGCTATTGACCTCGTACTACATGAAGGTTCGACTATCTTCCTCTATGAGTAGTAGTCCGGTTGCTCGATCATTCTGTTAGGAAACGCCTACTGTCTCTTAATTTGTATCGATGGCCCCGAAATTACGGCTTCTGAGTCAGGTAGGAATCTACCATTTTATCGAACCTGATGAGTGATATTTCGGGTTGCTGATGCGTAATCGGGGGCAGGGGGTGGTTGATCCTTTAAAAAATAACTCAACGTTTCTGTAGTCAAATAGACTTTCTGGTCAGTTTCATTCAAAAAGAAATATAGATCTCGAGTATCGCTCTTGTTAGACCTCATGAGTAATACATATTCGGCAGTTGAACCGCAGCAAAACATGCTTTACAAGATTACCGTGTTGACCACGGCACCACGAACATTACATTGGACATGAACAAATCCGCGTATGCAAGCACGGTGACATGTTCGTTCGTGGGTAGGACTGAAGCAGTTTGACATGACATCAAGAAATGTGTGAGGTCTGTACAGAACCTCAACGAAACTTCTCATAAGATATTCTCTTTCCTTTCGATAATTATTTCTGTTATAAACACAGGTTTGTATGACTTGGAAGTCCATACGGAAATTCTACAAAACTGTTACACTCATTCACTTCAGCCTCTAAGAATTACATGACCAAGACAACCCACTCGCTTCAATCGTCTGTAAATAAGCACCGATTATGACAACAGTACTCGCAATGTGGATAGTGCGACCACTTGGTAACAGAGCTTGGAAACAGCAAAAGTTTGACATCTAATATTTTAAGTTTGAACCTTTTCAATTCGTTTTAGATTCTACCTACAGGTACTCAATACATTCGGTATCACATCGTCCGAGTCAATTCGAAAGTGGCCCATAACATCCTAGTAGGAAGAGTACATTTACAAGCAAAGGTTGAAATATTCATAGATTTCAACTGTTGAGTCGGTGCACACAACATTGTGATCAAGCTGAGTATGGGGAAAGCAACACCAGTGATGGACATTTTGTCGAACTCTGGCTTACTGATTGACATTTAATCTAAACGGTCATATTGAACTCCAACAGTTTCCCGTAAAGGTGACTTCTTCCACCGTTTCGTTGCATAACGAATTGTATTGCGTTATGAGACTTAAATTAATATGAATCATTAGTAGATGTTAAATATCAAACATTACAGGTTCAGTAGGAAACAACCACGACGACCAAAATGTTTACTTTCGAGAAAAAAACAAGTAAACAGCACTAATAACTACGGTCCGTCAGGTTCTAATGGAAAATGAACCACTTTTTCCAAACAAGATAATGTTTATCTTAAAACCAAACTTGTGCTAATTTTGAGCTGGTTATTTTCTATGTGGTTTCTTGATAAGGCAAGAGGAAAACTCCGAAATAATCGGTAAAACAAACGTTGGAAGTAGGATACTTTCCAATATGATTTAGCAACTATCACCGATGACAAAGCAGATGATCTAAGACTGATCCTATATACGGATGAGTAGTGTTGGATGTGTAGCAATACATTACTTTAAGCTCAAACGTGATTGGTCTGGGTGGAAGTGACCGGTCGATACAACCCCGTCTCATCACAATAGCTGTCCATGTACAAAGCTGGCTACGTACAGCCACAGGATGAAACCAATGGCCCGGATTCGGTATATCTGGTTGTCCCAGTCTGGTGGACCAATTCCGGTACAAATACCAACATTGTCTGTCGCGATAGGCTTAGCGTGAGTCAGACGCGTAGCGGATTCACGTGTCCATTGTGAATAGAGGAAGACAGATTGTAGGCACAATGAAAACTAAAGGTGTATGGATGCGTCAGAAAACAACAGAGCCACAACCTGTGGATAAAAGCAATGTCAGCACGTGTCGTTAAGTCTGTCAAACATAGACCACCTAGCCGATATCTGTGTGTACATTGTGGTGCCGACGATGCTCTAAAGACCGATGCGCATCTGCACATGTACATAAATTATCGCAATCAAATCGACTAGTGATAGGAAGGAGAGGAGCACGTGAAAGGATCGATTGCCCAGACAAAATCTGGAATAGGGTAGACGAGAGTGAACAGTGTCCGTCGCGCTTCTCGTTCGCATGATAGCACGCGCACTGTTCCGATTGGTTGAAAAAAGCTAACATGGATGACTAACCGGACAGCGAAGTTGAATTCAATTCACACTGGGGTATGACTTTCGACGTGTTGCGTCGTGATGTGAATATATTGTGGTAGCATGAGAGCCAAATGACAACGTGTCTGTCAAAATAAGCGTTATCGGCGATAGACGACCAGATGACAGCCGACTGAGTACATCAGAAGGATGGGAAACCAACAGCTTAGAAGAAAAACGAAACAAATCGCTCATGTTGGTTTGGGAGACGTGGAAGCCGGACTCGAATAAGAAACTAGTGGTTGAGCATAGGTGTAACTGCGTTACCGTGAGACGGAATATTATCATCACGTGACTGAGCCGTCAGTTAAGAGAAGAACATCTGGTGATGTGGTTGGTAAAGACGATTAGAAACCATCTTGCTTTCATTCGCAATTCGATTATTCGTCTGCGAACAATTCGTCTGTAGGCAATTTGGTGCTGGAGGGTCGAGTTTAGACAGTCTTTATGTATTAGCGAACTTTATCTCTAAACACTATTCTTTTTCTTCTTCTCATAATTGTATGACACCTCGGTTCAATGTAACCATGCTGAAGGTACACCTCTAACGGTACGTCAACTGGTTATAATTTGAAGGATTGTCCTTCAAGCACTAGTGGCTTACGGTTGGAACACCACCATATTGACTACGAAATTCGTTGCCAAGCTTTCTGACCTTTGAGCTTGAAGCTTTTGCTTCACAGACTTCGCGGAGTAGAACATGTCTTGTCCGTGTCGTAGCCTATCTCTTACCGTAACATGCATCGGACGATTATTTGTAGTGACAGTCTGACAGTCAATGGAATTGATCTAGTTTCGAGCAGCAAGGCATAATACTCCTAGCCTTCTGGCTGGGTTCCAAAAGATAAATAAAACCTTCAGTTAACGTTGCGGTCGGACCCGGCCAACAATCGTAGTCGATAGTAATTTTGTCATCGACCCGTCTTACTCCAAATTAGGTTTTAATAAATTCTCAACTTGACCGATCGCTCTTCAAGAGTCGACATAGCAGATACCCCAGATGACGGTGGTTGGTGCTCTAAACTGTGTTGATTAAAACTGTAGAAGGTCAAGTAGTGCTTGTTCACTGCGCCGTGTTTTCGAATGTTTAGGGGAGCTTGATAGCTTTTGTGCGATCAGATGCGTTTCATTCTATTCACTATCAGTTTTGCTAAATTTGCTAGAACCAGAACTAATGGGATTCCTTTCATCATGTTGATTTGTTCTGGTTACCAATCCATTCACTTCGTGAAAACTAATTTTTATCCTATTCTCGTTAAGGATGTGGTAAGATGTTTGGCCAGACAACGGTTGCCGACACATTTAACTTTGATTGAAACAATAATGGCAGTATCTTGTGTCAGCTACACAATCCCCGTGCTTGTCCGGAGGTTCCGGTCATGAACGCGTGTGTGTCAGCATTCGATGGCTATTGTATCGTTCTGCCCTGCTGGCTGATCCGACGCTCAAGACCGCTAGTCAAAGTCACCCACATCCCCAGATGCACTCAGTTGGTAAGGATCACCCGGCCGATTACGTTGCAATAAACCCGCGAGATCCGAGCCGATACTTGCCCTGAATACACACGGATATCCTCAGCTGTAACCGGATTAGTGGCTTTCAGTACTTCTGGAAAATCATTAAGTGTCACAATCACAGTTCCAAATGAGTCAATTGTCGTAGAAGAGCATGAGCAAGAGTTGGGCTTTATGCATTCCACTGAAGACGTGGCCAATTCCGCTATATCAAATGACAATTCGATGTGCATACGTGTCTCCATTCAGGTATCGACGAAAGGCAAATTTGGGGTAAAATATGTTTGCGAGTAACTGTTAAGGCTTTGACATTTGTGCTCGACTGAACTGGTAATCTGTAAGTGGAATACTGTAATGAATCGCTAACACAGATGAACAGCGCAGATCAACGGAACGGGGAGCGCGGGTCTAGGAGCAAGTGGTCTGGCGTGTACTTATGCAGACTCTGTGTCAGTTAGCCAAAAAGATTGCAAATTCACAGTCACACTGAAGTAATCCAGGGTGAACCGAATCACCAGGTATGGAAGACACATCGTTAGACAAAGTTATTCGCCAGACCAACTGTCTGCGCTTCAAGACCAACAAATTCGGACGATTAGACAGACTGACGCACAAGATAAAAATCCATCTAGGACTGTACTGATTTTGGTCACGAATACAGGCAGTTTGAGAAAGGATTCGCGAATCAAGTCTACACTGGGCGAGTAGATAGAGGGAAGAAATCGGACGGTGGAAGAACGTATAGCCCCTTATCATGTCATGAGTGGTGTAGCTGATGAGGAATGCGTGATGACTGATTACACATTTTCAACTCAAGTTGTCCCGATATTCCATCTCCTTGACTGAGTGTAAATTAAAGACAATCCAAGAGACTTCTTCGGTACTGTTTTATATCTCAAAAGCTGTTCAAACTAAACAGATCATGTTAATGTTGTTTGGGCAAGTGCAGTATCGTTTAAGATTATTAGTCAATCAGATTGCACCGGCTAGTGGAGAATGCAGGTGAGTCAAGTCAATACATTCGAACTAAACTTCTCTTGAACAAATAGGCTAAGGGACACAATTACACAGTTGGGGTTGTTAAGTAGCCTCCCTTGTACAACTCCTTGCATTGCAAAGAGTGCGTTAGCTGATACAGTTTGCAGGTCAGCTAACTGGACAATTCATTGTCTGTAAGCAGTCAACTGAATCGAATTAGACGAAATCTAATAAATCGACCTATAAAATGCTACATGTAGCAAAAACCATTTATCCGGAATGCCTGAATTTTGCTGGTGGATATTCCCAACTCAGACTTGTTCTAAACGAGGAGTGAGGAAACATACGAACCGTTTTCTGACATACAATTGAGTCAAAGCAGTCTGCTCAACCCATTCTGAAGTGGTGACTACTCGATCAAGAAGAATGTGGATTGATAGATGAGTATAGAAAATACTGGACTAACCGTTCCATCATCAGAAAAAGTGATATCATCAGCTTGCAGGTGTTTTCAGTGTACTGGTCTGAATATGGAGGTTGTTACATTTATAGTCTAGACATCCAGCTTGGAAAACAACCAGGTATGTAAACCATCAACCCGAAATACTAGCACTACTATTACTTCCACCAATCAAAATACAACTCGTACGGAAAATTTTATCACGTGTCCTCTCCCTTTACCTTCTATACAGAGTAGGTGTACACGATTCATTTGGTACAGTTGCTTGTTCCCTCATCAGTATGGCTTCAAATGACCTTGAATTCTCGCGCCCTTCCGAACACGCGGATCTGATGAGTCGTAACGTGGCTATGTTATTTAGTTCGAATTCCGTATACGGCGAATTATTGTCAGTGCTGGGGTTTGCGCTAAATTATTTACACTCATTTGTAAAATTTAGTACCATAAAAATTTAAATCAAGTTTCCTTGTCCATTCGGACTTCGAGTAACTTGACGACTTGTTGGTCACGTGACAGTACTTTCTCGGTCAACGTATTCCGGAACAGTTTATCACAAGCATTGCATAATCTAATCAAACCAAGGCAACACCTAACTTACTGTAGTTTAATTTTCACGTATGACCATAGATAAATTTAACAGTGGAACGACAGAGTGATAGATTACACCAATTTTCAAACAGAGATATATCACTTCCTCTGGTAGCTTAAACTTTGATTTGGTGTGTTTACGAGAACAACAACTGTCTGATCCAATTCGTTTGATTACAGTGAGAAAATGACTTCAAGCTGGGCTTCGTGCATTTGTTGTGTGGTTAATGGTTTTAAACATATAACTCAAAATTATTCGCATTGATATATCCGTAGTTTACGAGCTGGTCATCATGAGGTAGTTTCGGAATCTCCGAGAGCCACAGTTAGGCCGGTAGACATAACGATGGACTTTGAGAAGGCTGTCACGGATACATTTAGACACCACATTCCGGACGCATAGTTCATAGTGTGATGCTCCGTCTTTACATAACAGCTCGATTTGCAGACTGTAGGCAAAACTGGTTCACAACTGTCGTTTAGGATGTACAAGTATTCGGCTACAGTTTAAGTTTCAACCTAACACATTTTTAGTAATTCATCGAACTATGATAAAAGTTTGCTGTCATGTTCAGCCATTTCGAAAAGGTATGAATCTGTTAACTTACATCCCACACACATGATTTGTAAAGTTTAATAACCATCCGATTAACTTAATGTTACCGACTGCTACTTTCCCGCAGTGTTTCGAATGTCTACCGATCGTGTATTTCCCATCCGGTTAAATCTACTACTCAGTTAGTACGATTTTTAGGAGGTTTGCATTCCAGCACCCGAAAACTCTTCCAGATACAAAAAAGCGAACACATCATTACTGCACTGAAGTTAGAAGAGGCCACTGTCTGAGGGAGAACATTCGCATAGTGATGTAAGCAACGGGATCTAGACGGACGCATCTGCACACACGCTCACAAATTGGCTTATCAATCACAATTTGCAATACTCATACCCTCTAAAGCTATTGGAATTAGTTGCTCGAGTATTAGTTAGGTTGAGTACAAGGACAAATCAGGAGGTCAAGGATATGATTAGGGTTATAACAATCAAGAAGTGGGATACTTAGTAGACATTGTGTAGTAGCTTTAAACGTTAAAATCCTTCATGGATAATATCATGACTTAAAAGAATGGTCATTAATTGCTTGTCAATTAAAATATAAGTAAGTGATCGCGAAATACAACTTTCTGATGTTGACAAATGATACTCACCTGTAGCAGTGACAGTTTTCTATTCAAACCTTCATACATTTTCACCTTCTTGAACCAATACGAGTTATTTGGTAAAAAATATATCAGCTCTGAGTTTTAACTTCATGTGTAACAACAGCACTGTCTGGATATCCGTTGTTAACAATAGCAGAAGTAGAAATTCGATTGGGCACAAAAGTTGATGTACTCTCAACATTTTCAAAAATTTCTCTAGAATGTCTGACTCTACTGACCGAAAGTTACAAATAACCACGTAATTAGGGTAGTTCGTCAGAATTCTGATCAAACTTTGTGTCGGAACTGTTCTCAGAGAAGGACAGATCACACAAACTCTCGAACCAACTCTATTAAGTAACGTGATCAGAAGTCAAACTTGAGATGTCATGGAATAATCTGGGAGGGAAGAAAATAATTATATTTTGGGATTTCGGTTCGATTAGTGTACTGATGTGGTACTGATATTGTTCTACGGAACATGCACCAACGAACATATTTGTAAGAAGCGTTCATATGGGACATGAAACAAATTCTGTGAACGGGCGTTTTCAACGTTGATCAAGGAAGCAAGATATGACATACGCCCAGCACTGTTTAAGACTGATTCTCGAATTTAGCTGTTTGTTAACTGTGAAAAGCATAAAGGATCATAGTTCGTTGATACCATAGAACATTTCAATTCATTAATTTCTACCTCAATTATGAATTGATTACCATGCTAATTCAGTTGAGGGGACGAAAGACGTAAACGTTAAGGTCACTTTCATTAGGAGTTTGAATAATGGTAAGACAAAAAGTATGACTACTACAGATTGTTATGTAAACTTGTACACGCTTCCGGTAATTTTCAGCGACCGTGATACAGCAAAGTTGAGTGCTAATGTGATCTTTGTTGATTACCAATTATCGACAGTTCGGTTCAACTTGTTTGATCCATCTAGCAGTTTCAGTTTGGGCGGATGATGTGTATGGTTCGAACTGAATTCTAGGGCTGATTAGAAGTTACTTATAAAAAGTTGGGCTGACCATAGTTGTGAAGCCCAGGCAGTCACAAAATGTGCATATCATATTCGCCGACTCAAATAGATCGAATGCTTAATAAAATGGTTCAGTGATTGATTTCATCCGACAATCCTGACCTTATAAACCTTGAGATTTTGAGTAAAATATCTGAGTAGCAAACATGCATTTGTTGCACAGTTTGAGAAAAGTAGTCTCGCAGCCGTAACGAACGATCTTCAGTGAGAAAGTTTGATGGTTCTGTGACAATTTATCGTGATGTCGTGTGATCCATTCATCATTTGTTTCAGAAACACACGAACAATCTACTTCAGTAGAACTGGTCAATTATAGAAAGTAACCCACTTGAACAACGATTCTCCGGTAGTTATAGACACATTAAGTACTCTGAAGTGGGATAAACGAATCCAGTCATCAGGTGACATTGACTAAAGACCGAAAACAGAGGATGGAACGATGGGATCTATGTAGACACCAATGTATAATAAACAGAATTATCGGTTTTTTCAATGCTGTGGCAGGTAAGTAAGAACGTGCACACACACACACACACACACACACAGAGAGAGAGAGAGAGAAAACACCCCCCCCACTCCCCCAAAAAAAACATAAGCAGGTTAACGATAGAAGTGTCTATCGGTTTTACTCGGAAAGATGGTCTTTTGTCTAGAGTACCCTCCACTTCTTTTTTGCTCTCTTCTCATATAGGTTTTTTCTTTTGTTTTTTTCCTTCGTGGTTGTGTGACAGTTAACCATCAGTGTGAACCACTGCTGTATTGCTGTCTATGATGATGATGATGTTGTTACCCAGAGTACCACAGGCACAGACTAACTCGTCGACTCTTCTTAACGTATCTTCTATTGGATTATTGACATACATGAAAAGAAAACTGTTTTAAACTTTCTTACTTATCTGTTTGAGGCTGCCGAGATCAAGTAGTAACTCTGATTTGTTTGTCTTGTGATAA
>LUCH01000950.1:77555-98171 GCA_013368495.1 Paragonimus heterotremus | reverse complement strand
TTTCTTTCGTTTTTTTCCTTCGTGGCTGTGTGACAGTTAACCATCAGTGTGAACCACTGCTGTATTGCTGTCTATGATGATGATGATGTTACCCAGAGTACCACAGGCACAGACTAACTCGTCGACTCTTCTTAACGTATCTTCTATTGGATTATTGACATAAATGAAAAGAAAACTGTTTTAAACTTTCTTACTTATCTGTTTGAGGCTGCCGAGATCAAGTAGTAACTCTGATTTGTTTGTCTTGTGATAAAAAAAAATGGTTCCCGATTTTTCTCAATGTGGTGAATACGCTGACCGCAATCGTCAACAACTGGATATCTTACATTGAACTGTTCGACCAACCATATACAGTGTTATTAACACAAAAGATCCAGTGGAAAAGTCCAATGGCCCAAAGAAACAATGAAATAACTTAGTGGCATTGGAAATAGGTGTTTAGTGATCCAAAATTCACCCACTCATAATTGTCGCCATTCAACATACATACACACCGTCACAACAGTCTGTGTGTAATCGGCTTGATTCACGTTTGTATAGCCTTCCTGCTCACTTCTGATACTTTCACGACTGGCCATTTCAACTGTCCCGATCATTACAACTCACAGATGGTCACCTATCGACGTCCGCATACTGACAACTGAATTGCTGTTCATATATAGCACGACCCAAATTACATTCGTAATGAAAAAAGTGGTTGTCACCTCAGTGCTACTCTAACCGGCATGAGTCCGAGAACGTGAGCACTAAGTAGTGTGAGCAGTAAAAGTAGAGTAGCCGTCGTAATAAGCTAGCGTGATAGATTTACTAAATATAGTTATGTGGACCCCAAGTTACACTCGTGATTTTATGTCACTCTCCTCTTGTCTGAAATATGTGCATGAGTAGACCCCTAGACATATACGTAACTGTATGTATACTCAAGCCAATAGGTTTGTATGAGGCTTACTAGTAAGACAAAGGGTTAACGTCAGTAGACTACACTATCAATGAACCCGCTGAATTTCGATCACAAATTTGAGTCACATCATAAAGACTTTTAGAGCAATAAAAAGAAGGAATCCAGGCTAAAACCATTCACCATTTATTTCTCGAATTGGTGGTAAGCAGTTATACAAGGACATGTTGAGTCTTAAAGGCATATCGCTTCTGTGCAAATTCGAGTAAATCTGGTCCGAACAGGAAGGAAATAGACTAGATTCGGAAGACATTGCTATCAAACAGTTACTCATAACAATATAATGAGGGTTCTACTAAACATATGTAAAAGAACCCACCTCCAACTGCCATGTAAGGACGACCATCTAAGCACTGATACAATCCACGTAAACACCCAGCCTCTCACCTAAGGCAAATGAAATTCACAAGCGCGTAACATAATATAGCAAATCGTTTACAGTGTCATTTGTACAAACAGAACGAATAGAAGGCTGTCAATTATTGACAAATCACTTATTGACACCATAGATTCGGAGAAAAAACAGCAGAGAACGATGAACCCGACTTCATTGATCGCTCAGGATATCTTGTCAACAAATCAACCAATCGACCCAACCAACCTGTTGATGTTAGATATCGGTGAGATCATATTGTATAGACAATATCGGCTGAACTTATAGGGTGCAAAACGTGATGCTATTTTTATGTCTAGTTAAAACAGATTACAAAACTGATCGCCTTGAAAACAAACATCTCA
The DNA here is from genome assembly GCA_013368495.1 of Paragonimus heterotremus. Lineage (NCBI taxonomy): Eukaryota > Metazoa > Platyhelminthes > Trematoda > Plagiorchiida > Troglotrematidae > Paragonimus > Paragonimus heterotremus. The sequence continues at coordinate 96,475 of LUCH01000950.1, read as the reverse complement.
GAAAGCCGAGATTCTCTAGAACATTGGAACAAACGAAACGGTAGCGCTAACATCTTGTTAGGATTAACAGATTACCGAGCCGATCAACTGCAGACGTTTTTTTCTCTTCGGAGAAGCGCAGTAGTCCCTTACCTTGAGTCTGCGACGAAAACAGTGAGATCATTATGTGGTACTTGTGGTTGTGTACTATAAGTGAAATTTCCCCAATGATATTAGGTAGTATACGTTTAATTCAGAGTGCAATGTCACATAACATACTGAAGAAGGCAAAGACCTGGAAGCTGAAAATAAATAGGCTGAAAGATACTGACAAGGCTGTGGCTTAAATCTCGTATAAAAACTTCAGTAGGTATACGCATTATTTCGGACACCAGTAGATACATACTCGTAACTGCACAAACACACAACACTGTTAACAGATCTAAACGTTTGTGCGATGAATAGCCTGTTGGAACAAGACCGACGAGTTTGAGCATGATCTAGTAGCCATGGCAGTTGGCCCAATCATGTATGTACATGAATGGAAAGATTCTGTTTGTACTTACGGATAAGACTACTGTTGACCAAAGTTGAGGGCGTATCACTGCACGTACATCAGAATCAAAAGCGAGACAGATCTGATAACAACTGAATAACAGAATGACTGAGTGAAAACCTATCATACTATTGGGGAATGTAGACAGTTTTGGTACTTTCGAGGCAAAAAATGAGAAAATTACAGTCACCCTGTTAATGGGTTGTCTAGCCAGATACTGATATAAATGATTCATTTCCACAGCTGATTTGTGTTTGTTTAAAAGTACCTTACACTGTGTTCAGAAGTCCTATTGAAAATTCGTAAAAGCGATGACAAATGTTTCAACTGTGTTGTCTGCCGGAAACGGGGAGAATCTTCACCGAAATGACTCATGTTAACTAGCTCAGTGCAATGGAATCCTCAGCAAAGAGTGGCTTGCAAAAGTGATTCTTCTCATGATCCTTAAGGAAGTGGGGATAAATTCATGACCAGTTCGTAAATGACCATTATGGGAATTAGTTTTGAAGCTGTAGCACTCACCAGATCAGTCGGCATCCAGTGGATTAACGGTCAAGACATCAGGACCGTAAGAACGGTTGTCTTTTACTTTAAACAGTTCTTCCTTCTTGAAAGAAACCTCCGAGAAGAAGCACCCCTACCCAACACACTTTTGTGAGGCATAGTTTTTCGGATTTGGTACACCGTTTGAAGAAATAATCCTCTAAGAACTACACATGAAACAAGTTTTGGGGATTGGAATGGGCTCAGTCTACTTCTCCCTTAGAAAGAAGGTGTACGGTATTGCTGCCCCGTTAAAACCAACTTGTTTAAGTAGTGGTCATGGGACGGATAATTAAGATATACAAAATACTTCACGATCTTCACACATGTATGTGGTTCACTAACAGTTTACCTACCATAAACGCATGACTTTAGACCAAGGCCTGCTCACAGGATTTAACAAATGAACTTGATTTCGTACATTATTTTCTCTAGACCAAATGAGCTGATCACCGGTCCTAATGGATTTCGTATGAACATTTGTTTGCAAGTCTGAATTTGGTAGGATCTACTTCAAACCAATGCCCAATAACTGATAACTGGAAGGTGTAAGCAATGCACCTCAACGATGACCTCTTTTACATATGAAAGTAGAGATCACACCAATTATCCCATAAGTGTGGACCTGGATACAAAATTCGGAGTCCGAACCAAAGGCACACTCAAATGAACAGGTCTCCTAGCTGAGTCAGGTTAACGGATGACTCGAACACAACATTGAAATCATAGCCAGATGAAATGGAACGGAGGCGGACGCGCATCACACTTCTAGTCACTCGGCTTCAATGCCCCAGTATTGTAGCCACCACGGTCCATGATCTAAAACACCTAGTTGTTCACACACGTCTCTATAACGGTATAAATGCTTGAAGGGAAAAGCTGAACTGGGAACCAGCATGCATGGTTGACTGCAAATAGACATACGATAGTTCTCTAACGGATTACGTCATCACGATAATTCGTTCACTAGACAATACATAATTTAAAAAACTATATTCACGAACGACGAATTTATAAAATACTAAATAACGGACCGAAAATTGACGAATTTCCCATACAATCTGAGGCGCGTTACGTCGTGTTTGCAGGTTTATCACATCCTTTATGAACTGACATGAAGCCAAATTCGTGTGATCTCGTTCCTAAGCCGTAACGTTCCACTTGCTATCAACACGTCCTATTCGATCATTTTGCCTATTTATGCGTTTCATAGTGAAAGCAACCTGTCGCGTTATCGAGATCGGTGTAGATAAGTCGTTCAAAAATGTTGTCCATCTTGAGAAGCTTTGTTCTATAGAAATTTATTTCATCCTGAAAAGTGCAATATCCACTATATGAAGGCTGCTTAGCTTCAGTCGATACAAAACATTCGCATCATACGGATTTGGTTAGGTAGTTACAAACTTTGTACCGTGTGCTGTTATCATACCTAAGGAAAATGCTTTTGTGTAAGCAAAACCGTTGACAAAATTTTGAGTCTCTTGTGAATTTATGGCTGACAAAGTAATGCTTTGTTTTTGAACGAGCTATCCAAACCGATCTCGAGAACGGAACAAGTTCCATTCATCACAAGACTGTATGGTTAGAACGGCCAAATAAGGCATGTTGACAGAAAGTGGAACGCCACGATTCACCAACAAACCTATACAACTAGGAGAGGTTATACGCCGGTTAGTGTTTTGGCAACATCTCACAGCACACAACCGATAAGATAAACACTACACGACGTGTCACATTTTTTATTGGAAAACTGTTGAGTTTCAATCAAGTTCCGACTAGTTTGTCAATCTGTTTCGTTCATAAATACAGCTTTGTATAATCAATCTTTTGGTGAACGAATTATCGTGATTGCATGTTCCATCAAGGAAATATACTTTTACTTTGTCCATTTGTACTTTCTAATGTACACTAATTCCCAGTTCTGCGTTGCCTTACAAAGGTTGTGAATTTTATCCAGAAGTTTGTCATCAGCTAGACATTATGGATCGTAAACAGTGATGACCAAAACACTAAGATAATGCGTTCGAACGGCCTGATCTTAAATGCGCATACATTCCCGTGTCAGCTAAAATGCTTGGAGTGTGTTCAGGCAGTTCACAAACCGGGCTCGGTTAGAAGACCTGTTTTTCAGGTAAAATCTTTCACTTGGACTCAGGATTTTGTACCCAAATCAACACACACGTAGGACGATGGGCAATCGTATCAGTGTGTCAACAACAAGTAACATGATTGTGAGAAAAGCACTTCTCTTTTTCAATTATAGTGTTCAGATTATTCAACTGAATGAAGGCGGCGAGCGTTGTAAACATACTATCACCGTGGCTGCTGTCAATCAACACCAGCTTAGGTAGATAATACATAACAGGGAAGAATGAGTAGCAAAATGGTGATACAATCGCGAATCCGTAAGTATCGTTAAATCAAAGAACATATCTATTATCTCTACTCGTCAGAGAATTCTATCCAATATCAGACAAATGGTCGTATAGGTTACCCTTTCTCTCAAGAAGAGACAATTCTGTTATCTTTGTTAGGGAAGTAGAAGATGATGATTCTGCACGGTATATCGTTATGTCCATCACAAACAACAAGCCAGTTTTTCTTGTCAATCGCCCTTTCGAACACAGTATTCGGATATCTTCATTTGGTATCATAACATAGTTTTGTGGAAAACAGCCACACGATCAACTATTGTATAGTCATTAACTACGTGCTGAACTGATGCATTTCATAAAAATCGATATTCCATAGCCGTTGAAAATGACTTGCCTGTCATGTGTGAATAGATCTACGGTGAATTTTTGACAAGGAACTCTTATTTTAGTCGTCAAATGTTTGGATTGTATAAAATATGAATACAGTTCAGGCGGTTGGCGTATGAGAAAGCTTATCCGTTAGTTGGCTTCAACAGCAATTTGACTGAGGTGCTCCACTTCCAAACCTACCGACTGGTGCCAGTAGGATCGTTAATATGTTTGTAACCTTAGGAAAATGATCGAACAACATGAGAGTTATTCACAAATATTCTTGAGATCAATGCTCTGAAGATAAAACAGGCATTTTTATCGGATTGAAACTGCGTTTTCACATCATCATATACAGTTTTGATATGTGACCGGAGACAGTAACTGTATCTGCTAGCGAAACGATCAACCAACCCGATGATTACTCACAATCAAGAGTGGTTGGGTGTTCGGATATGATTATTCGACCTTGCCTAATTTGAGGGTGATGGTGTAGTGGTCAACATGGTTGCCTCATAAAAACGTTGCCGGAGTTCTAGTCACGACCGTGCAGCGGCAAACATAATCACTGTTGAAAAGCTGTAACAAGAGCGAAACTTAGGTCTAATGCTTCTGTTCTGAAAGGGCTGGCTGGGAAGACTATCTGAATGCGGTGGCTACGATCAATTGTGAGTGATGTTCAACCATGGACCTTGTCCGACCGAACAGTTGGATTTCTCTTGAGTTGAAGTAATACCGATCACATCCATAGAGTTCGGTCGCCCGAACATTCACGTTTACTTTCTAGACAAAGAAGAGAGTGTTCATAACGGCTGTCCTGCTCTGCTTATGAAAATGGGTGTTTTCCGTTACAGCTGAGCAAACAAACAATTCAAAATATGTCTACCGTTTTGTACTTAGCAACGCACGACGTGAGTCAAATATTCTCTCTCTTCCAATGTCAAAATCTTTTCGTCAGGAGTTGGGCGAGATGAAGGTATAATACAACAGAGGTGGACAGTTTGGCAGTTTGATTCTGCCGCTCTTGTGACTGCTTCTCTTAACTACCGATCACAACTTGCACCAATAAAATGTTCGTCACTTCCTCCCGCTCTTTCCCAATGCCTTCCTCCCCATCGAGAGGTGGCATGATGTCCTGATGTGTCTAGGCTGTCAGTGCCTTGCTGATGTTGAATCGGCTTCGTTGGCTGGGTCACATCCGTCGGATAGGCGATGACCGTATCCCGAAGCAGGTGTTGCATGGACAACTGAGATCAGGTAAGCGAAGTCCTGGTGGTCCAAAGCTGAGATACCAGGATGCTGTGCAGGTAAGCCTTTCACGTTGTGAAACTGATTTTAGATGTTGGGAAGACTTAGCGTACAACCGGACTGCTTGGAGGAATACAATTCGTACGGGCGTCCGCGAGTTCAAGGAGCAGTTATTGTGCGACCGAGAATGAAGGCGCGCGGTACGCAAAGGAACCATCGGTGCTATAGGTCGTGGTGACATGACTATATGGTGTTGCGATGTGTGCGGCCGCGAATGCGCTGGCCGCCTTGGATTAGTAGGTCATCAACGTACTCATAGTGCACCGTCGGCGAAGAGACAATGAGTACGCTAGGTTCAGGTAGGTCATATCAGCATATCCGTTCTGTTTTTGTTAATGATTTCATCGACCAAGACCATGGTCGTCTGGCAACTAATCTGCTCCTCTTTCCAGAAACTTGGGTGTCTGTGATCTTCTACTTACTCTCTTCTTGGGCTTAGTTGGTGTATTGAATGATGAATCGTCTGTCTGATCTTTTCGTAGTTCAACTTTGAGTTTTATTTTTCAACCTAATCCTCTCTGGATTGCACTGACATGCACTTGTATAATGAAATGTTTCTTGTATTACATTTCACACATCTTTCTCCCTGGTATAGATCTTGCCATTGCAGTCTCTCTCACTGTTTATTTTCCGAGAGATAAAGGTTTTCTTTCCCGTGCTAGCCATTCACTTGGTTATCCAATATTGGCCAGCTGGACACAAAGGCCTCACTCACACACCCACTGGTCTTATTCCTTCGGGTTTACACCGGATACGTGGTGTGTGAGTGGAACCGCAAATGACGCACAGCAAGCCACTTGGGGTGATGGTGTGAAGCGCAGGTGTCCTTTGGCTTCGGTCACGGTGACAGGCTAATCCGTTTCGGATGCCGCCAACCAAGGCTGTCAGTGACTCTCGGTCTACTGATGAGCGGCTGGAACTTTACAGGATATAGATTGAATACCACTCATAATCAATTGCAGCTTCCATATCAAGATGGATGTTCCAGCCAGTCCCCAATTGAAAAAGCACGTACATACTCGAGTTTCATTCTTGTTACAGCTAACCAGTAATGCATATCCTTGTTTATGGAATAACTAAAATTTGTCATTGACGTAACAGTTGCCACGGCCAAATTATCCCATTTAATTGTTTGGCTACACTCGTTTACGAGTACTGGTCAGATTGTCCAGAGAGAACACATTGATGTAGAGTTCCAAAAGTTTGTGGTTTCAACTTAACATGCACATTGAATTTGCCCGAAACTGTGAATTTTACCTCGTTCTTTCAAAATCACACCAACGCCTTACAAAACCGTAACAGAAGAAAATGTATGAAATATTCACTTGGCCTGTTCTCTGAATGTTATTCTAGATGACACCGAGTTTACCGGTCCCACCCTAATTTGGATTAGTTTGATGGAAGGATGCACGGACTCGAGTTGGAAACCGTTGCACAAAGAGTGGAACCCCTTATCTAACAAGCCATCAACTGTTCAGTCAACAACGCACATATCCAGTTGATTAATCTACTAGGTGGTTCAAGATAGTCCACCGGCGTCATTGGGACAATTAGAATCGAACTTAAGGCACAGTCGGAGTTCAGGAGTGACTGACCAAATGGGCGTTTTGACGACGTAAACAGGTCAACGACCGACTACATGAAGTTCAGACTGACTTATTTCGCTGTCCATAAGGGTGCTACACGTTGACAATCTGGACTTGTGGGTGGGGGGTGGGGGGGGTGATGGTAGTGTTAATGTACTTATGAACATGCGCCTGTGTATCAGTTAATTCAGCGGCCAGACTTCTTGATGGTAAATCTGGTTCAATGCTATCTGTGTGTAATTAAAATGCCTGATAAACAGAGGTTAGAACTAGGCTATCAAGTATTACTTTTTACATACTTGGATAAGACCAAAATAACTGAAGAGTGTTCGACAAAAATAAGTAAGTTTAGACAAACTGAACTCAATTCTGTACTATCCACGCTTCTTTCAACTCACGATTTTGATCTGATACGATCTTCTGTCAAGTGTACAGTAACCAGAATAGATTGTAAAACATTCAAATGTTTTACTGTAAGATTGCTCTGAAAGAAGACAATTCAAAGAAGATACAGTTTACCATGAATGTAGTTTGTTCCAGCACGGACCAAACAAACTTCACATGTGGCATCATAAATAAAGATGCTTTCTACCGGAATGGTACACACTACAGACACTGTCACAGTCGTATTTGGGTAGTGCTCAATGTTCCCGATCGTTATAAAAAGGAGACACAACAATTGTTCATCTAACTACACTCTACAATCCAACGACCAAGACTTATTGGTATGATCAAATTCAAAAGTTGATGTGGTGACAGGTAGGCCGTGTTAATGGAGCATCTGCTGCATCGCATACTGTTCACCGCGGTTGCTGATGGTTCCAGGAAACCGCGAGACGATCAGGCGAAAACGCAGTTACGGGTTATAGAAGCCTCGGGTGCTTCGTTGACTAAGGTTAATGGGTTCTGGGAGTCAGGTTGAGAAGTTTGCTGTCATCCGCGTAGCAGGTTGGAAGCATTTTTGAACACGGTGACCTGCCATAGTCGATGGCTAGCCCGTTTCCGTATAGTTGGTGACCCCACTTATTAAAGAATCTCCTTTGTTTTTCATATTTTTTCTTCATTATACATGTGTGCCTAGTTGTGTGTCGACTACTTCACTACCTGCTGTCAAATTCAAAGGCAGTCAGAGCTATGATATCCACGGATGCAGCTGAAAGCCAACAACGATGACATCCTAATACCGTGTGTGTTTGCAATGAGCTACATTCTGATGGCAAAACTTGGTTGAACGTATATAGGTTACTTGTTAGTCAATAGTTTCCGACACAACAACAGTTGCTACCTCATGTAAGCAGTTCTAGCAACATGAAACAATCCAACGTTGTTGCAGTTAGCTCGTTCATGGTTATATCTTTCTAATTCTGTGGCATTCACAATGAACTGCGTGTAACTTAAAGTTGTTCGGATTTAACCACTAGAGCTGTTAACTACGTTTATAATTTGAGGTTAACTGAACTGTATTGATTAAACTCGTAAATTAAGCTTACTTCTAAACGTGTTATAACTCACACAGAGTTCAACGTTATCAAACAGTACAGAAAGATTAGAACGATTTCAAAATATCGCCCCTGATCTCAGTTTACTTGTTAATCAGATGGTGTGGAAGGAATGATTAAGCCATGAAGCTAAACCTAGATCACTGAAGACAAAAGTAAGGGAGGAGCAGACAAGAGTGGAAATGAAGCTAGGAGTCAAGTTAGAAATACAGTATCCTCTAAGGAGCATGTATCCCCAGCCAGTCACTTATCGGGATAGCCCACTTGACAACGAGCATAATTCGGTTCGTAAGTTTGCTCGCTTTGAACTTCGGAAACAACTAGGATAGAATCGCGAGGTCTGAAAAACACAACGAGCCATCGAGATGGAGCAAGCCGCTATAACTGAGAACAGTTAACCACACGTGGCAAGAGTGAAGGATGTAATTTGCAAGGACAGTGGTGCGACTGTTTATAGTACGCAACGATGCTTAGGATTTTGGATAGAACATCACCAAACAGTAATTCGGCTGATCACCCGCACTACCGAATGCGTCCTCGGGCACCCACTACGCCGATTGATCTGTTGAATTCTCTCCGCCCTCAGAAGCAGAAGTTTCATATGAGATAAATGTCCTAAAACGTCACCAGACATCCGACCCAAACAAACTCCTTTATGCTCTTTTTTACAAATGAGACCCATCCTTAATGAAACAGATGACAGACCTGCTCCCGAAATTCTGAGTTAATGAAGACGCTCCAAGTGGTGTTGTGTGTAAATCATCGAAGGTTGAACGTGAGCTCTACTTTGTCCAAGTAGTTTGCAGCCACTGTACCTCATAGACTAAGCGTAACTCGTGAGTAACTTATTCGTTAAGCACAAAATAAGTTTAACTTTGGCCCTAGCTACACTGGTCACATCTTCATATTGCGTCACATAACTGAAGACCATCATTTGTACGAGTGGCCGCAAGTTGTTGTCTGTTTAGACACCAAGAAGACCTCCACTGAAACTTATATCAAAGCATCATATGAGTCGTTTACCACAGAACGGTTTGCCCGAGAAGTATGTCAACATCTTGAAAGCCGGTGAAATGAAGTGAAACGAGGCTATCCAATTAGACGATATCTTAGAACGTACTCTGGCAAACTGGGAACACGCTAGTGTGGACAGGCTCATAGACGGTATACTCCGAGAGATAGAGCATGCAGACCAAAGCCCGGGTGGCGTTTGTTAACTTGAGCCATATATGGTACCGACATGCTCTTGGATTTTCCGTAAAATACCAGGTATAAAATGCCATTGTACGAGCAGTCCTGCTGTAAGGCTAAGAAACCTGGTTCAACTGCGTGGAAGATGTCCAAGTAGCGTCCAGTTTCAACTGTCTGTGTTCACGAAACATTGGCAGTGTGTGCTGGGAACACCGTGTCATCACTGATGAAGTCTGTAGACATATCTTTGAGATGGACAGATTCTGTTGATCATTAAATACAATGATCACGCCCGATAGATTTCGGTGACTAGTATACATTTAACGAATGATCATTCACCGAATGACACATCGTGCCTTGTTTGCGAGGGGTATGTTAGTTGGGTAGCGGTTGCCAAGTGACCAGCGTATGACTTGGATTCTAAACACAAGGGCACTGACATCGAAGTGTGCTTCAGTAGGGCTCTCCAGGCTTCTTGGTCGGGGTCCTAAGGAAAGAGAACAGTTTTGTTCAATGACACTGTCTGCTATGACGAAAAGCAGAAGTCAATTGCGCTTGTGTTGATAACCTCTGAGTGCACTCGTATACTGTATTGTCTTCTGTTCTCTCTACATCTTTTTTGCGTCATTCGTCGTGTTACATTTCTCACGTTGTGTAGCCAATTTGTGTGCCACATAGTGGGGTGCATGACCTTGGAAAAGTCACCAATCGGCAACAAGTTTGGAGAAAAATAAACCAAAGTTGCTTTAGCGAGTTAGTAGAGTACGAGAAGCAGAAAAATCGACGACTACGTCAAGATTATCATTTGATCGATGGAATGGAAAAAACGCAAACCGACGATCATCAAAAGACAACTAGAGAGTGGAGAACCTCTCGAAGCCAATGAGTGACGGTCAATAAGGATAGGTAATCGTCATCGGTCTCTACTAAACAGGGTGTAGTGTTAATCAGTTTCCATTCTTATAGTCTTCTTCAGGTCCAATGGAAATGACAATGTGCTTGGTCAGGAGCTCAATGAAGCAACATTACAGTAGCTGATAGAACGACTTTTAATTACTGAAGTATAACCACACAGGTGAAATGAGAACACTTAGAAATGAATTTGCAATGGATAGTAATCCAACCTAACAGTGGGTTAGTGTAGTTTTGGGATGCAACTTGAGGAATGGTTGTCCTGAATCACAGTACTGGGGACTAACTACACACTGAAGTTCTCAACAAAACAAGTCCTGTTGGTTGTGTGTGTGATTAACACATTTACTCTCAGGGCGATAACGTATCACGAAGCGTGTGCGTATCACAAAGCATGAGAGGCTTCCTGATCACAGTTACTATCAGATCCCAGTCGTCTTTAGAAGTAATGAGATCACTTGGGACGAAAGGCAGACAACGACAATGAGCTGCTCAGTTCACTGGCAGAGTCAGTGGTAATTCGGACCAAAATTGGGACAATCTTGCACAATGTCTGTTCGGGAGGTTGATTTCGAGTGTGTGATAGAGGATGGACAGGATGAATCAATAAGATATTGGAGTACAACAAACTGAGTTAGTACTAACCATCATTTCGAAGTGATCCATGAGGGGGCATATCTTAATGAACAGTATGGAAACCGGAAGGCTGGATGACCAGCACAGCAATCTCGATAAGATTTTTCAAAACGTTTTTCTGTATCCACAAGAGATTAGGCGTGTCTTGATAGTAATCAAGTTTAGTCGATATATGGATTGAACGATCCAGCCTACCTAGTGGTTTGTTTCCATGGTTCACACATGTCTAGATAAACACGCTTACAGTTTTTACGTGAAACTTGTGCTAACGAGCTCTCAGACGAGTGGTCTCGCACCTCATCAAACCGAATCCATATCCAGGATTTCAGTGATCAACTAGAATTCATCCATTCAGTCGCACCAACTGGTTTGATCAATTAGGCATCGAAATGTTGCCTTCGTAAACCACAAAGGTTTGATCAGTCCAAGGTCACAACATTCAGATCTATCATGTTAGTGAAGTAGTAGACCAATGTTTGTCTTCGATGGCAGCCCTGTTTCAAGCGTGTCCAAACATAAGTCGACTATCTGTCTAGATCTCGTGAGGTGTTAAGCCGATCAGAAAATAACCTCCAAAAATTGAAATCAAGATTGAGCGGTTCAGAGGACAGGCTTTTCTTTCTCAGCAGATGTCCCGACAGGGTCGTTTATTGTCCTCTTACCAGTTTGGCTGTAAACTAAGATCTAACTCTGTCACGCTACGTAGAAGTTGCGGAAAATAATCCTCAGATACTTTTCAGAAGGATATGTTCAACTAACAGCGCATGCCTAACAGAGGAGCGTGGCGGAGCGGCTTTTCTGACCGGAATTAACAGGATACGATTATCATATAGGTTGAACATCACACACAATTGATCGCAGTTGTCGCATTCCCATAGACTTTCCAGTCCGCCCGTTTCGAACAGAGGAATTATTAGACTTGAGTTTCGCTCTCATTAGAGCTCGTCAGTAGTGCATATCATCGCCACTGCCGGGACTTGAACCACGGACATGCTGTTCATGAGGCAATCGTGTTTACCACTGCGCCATTGACCTCACATTAGGCACGACCGGATTATCATATGTGAACGCTCAACCACTTTCGCTTGTGAGTAATGATCAGGTTGCCCGATCGTCTCGAAATGGGGACACAGTTACTGTCTGTTAACTCCAATCGATGACCCCTCGACTAGGACTTCTCTTCAAGTTAAAATCACATAAATCATTGACTTGTTGAGCGTTATTTGATTACTATGGGAATGTGGGTGATGTTCAATCTATATGAAAACAAAAATCTCCTACTACTCATCAGGATATGATTAGATTGGAAGCTATTCTGCGGGAATAGTGTGATGAAAATCGATTACATTTACGGCATATGCAAAACCCGACACAAGAGACCATCAAACAGCGAATCAATCTGACACCGCTTTAGGATACCTCAGGAATGAACAAGGATTCACTGTTATATATTCCGCCATTAATCAGGTTCTTTGTTCCGTATTGGACCAATCAGATTACAGCTTGAGACGCTACGTGTGCTACTGATGCCAACCAATGATAGACTGACTTCTATAGAGTTGATACAAGTGTACACCATGAATAACGATTACTCACTGGGACCAGTCTGGGGTTTTCTTTGTTTTTTATTTGGGAGGTTTTAGTTCAGGTATGATTCCCAGGACTATTCGAAGTCCCTAATTTTGAGTACCATAAATTGGTGTCGCAGACAAGAGTGCACACATTGATTTTCTAGAACAGTATGACGACTGGATCAGCAGTAGTGACACTCACAATCAGACAATATAACTGTTTATTGGTGTGTGCTGTATATGCAGCTCCAGAGTATGATATGTGGACCATTAATTGCGGCTGTAAAACGTTACTAACAGTCACTGACTTGGCAGCGAGACACGGCATAACTCATATCACAGCATATCTGAACCAATAGGAATTAGCATCCATGGTCGGTAACACACGGCACTTCCATATATGACACTAAAACATACGCGACTTTCAGGACGCACATTATACATATACAAGTATGTTGTACCTTAAAACAATACTAGACATTTGTAAACCAACAAAGATGGGTCAGTGAACGAATGGAAAACAATATCACTATATGTATGTCATCCATGACTGCACCTCGGATTATTTGGTCACACTGAAAGGGTTTAGCTGTGATGGTGTGAAAACAAATACCTAAGTACAAAGCGTATGGATCCTCAACATTGTGACCACTGAGCACAAAACCAGCTTGATAAACTAGATTATGAGAAGTGGGAGGTTTTGGTTGCTTTCAGTTGGAAAATTACTCACATTTGATCAGTCTTTGGATTCCCGTAGACTTACCAGTCGGCCCCTTTCGAACTGCAGAAGCAATAGACTCGGGTTTCGCTCTCATTAGTGCTCGTCAATAGTGTATATCCTTGCCACTGCCGGGACTAGAACTCCGGTCACGCTTTCACGAAGTAACCGTGTTGATCACTGTGTCACTGGCCTCATAATGGGCACTACCGAATAATCATGCGTGAACATTCAGGCAATTTCGCTTGTGAATAATGATCAGATTGCTCAATCGTCCCGACAGGAGACACAGTTACCATCTGTTAACTCCAACCGACAACCCCGTGATCAGGACTTCTGAGTCAGGTCGAAATCTCTGACATCCTTGAATCTGCTAAGCAATATTTCAGATTACTGATGAGTAGTTCGGAATTTGACTAATTTCAAGCTGAATACCAGTCATAGTTGCTCACAGTTTTCGCTCAACAGATCACCACGCGAGGAGCAATTGAATGCTATGACTTAATGTGTCATACACATTGCACACTAAGATATGACGATTGAACGAACTACTGGTGATCATCGAAGGTCACGTAACAGGACGGTTACCGAAACTGTCACGGAACAAAAACCAATCCGAATGAGTGGAAAATCAATCAGCGCATGTGGACAAAATTGCAGGAAACCTAAGCAGGAACAGTAAACTTTATGCGCAAAATACACAGATAGTTCATGCGAACAGAGAAAACGTTGAACGTGACGGTTTGTGTTATGAACTATTTGCCCAGACCTCAAAATGTGCTCGTTCTGGGTGATGAAGCCGAGAACGTGGAGTTTAGAGAAGACGCCCATGTATTATTTCGCTATCAGCCGAGTAGTAGTAGCAGTGGCCACGATTTACGATACGAGATGGGACACAATAATTCAAACTTCAGCTCTACATGCATAATAATTATGTGTAGGTTTGTGAGAAGTTGGGCGAAAGACACATACCATAGTTGACTATTGCGATCAGTACAAAAACGACCACCCGTTCATATGTTGGAATCCGGTTTGAACAATGAAACAAACTAATCGATCAATTTCAATAGCATAGTCAACGACGAAGCCTTTCGGAATTACTTGCGAAAAGACTCAACTGGCTGGCGTCAAATGGGATACGAGAATAAGTTTTGCAAACGTGTATTGCCATGTTCGCTTCCAATCCGGCACACATCGTAGGCTTCGTCTACCTGACACAGTGTGAAAACTTTACTGGAGGCTGCGCGTTCGCTAGAATAAAATCCGAATAAACGCGGGCAAAAACTACTTGGGATGTCAAATCGACTGAAGGTTCAATGTCAACAGAATGGAAGGGTTAATCTGACGATTGCTCACTTTGTCTTTTGAACGATGAATCAAACTGAAGTGGACAGTTGGTCAAAGTATTTTTGAACTGTATACTCGAAATGGTAGTGTTTGAGCGAATTGTTCAACATGACAGATTACAACTATCTCTGCCATTTCAACTTTGACATTGTGATTAACAGGCACGAATAAAAAACGTCTTGTAAGATCATTTGTATCTAGCTAACAACTAGAACGACGAGTTTTTTTGGGGGACAGAACCCTGAGACATCGAAAACGTATTGGATGGTAAAGTACTTCTGTTTATCAACACGAAGAATAAAAGACGAACAGCAATACTTAACATCGTTCATCCAACAAGGTCCAACAATGTAACGTACAAATACCTTAGGTCTCGGTATCTACGATTCGAATGATCATCGTTGATTAGCGTTGATTGTACAACGCATGGATTTACACATTAATCCAAAAGAAATTTCTCATATGACTGAAAACCATATATGAAATACTGTATACACAGCACGACTGTACGAAGAAGATTAAGTGAAACAATATAGATTTGGCTTAAAAATACTCTCAATTGTTAGCAACAACCTGGTTTATCTCTAGGAAGGATGATTATTGTGTATTGTTTGTTTTGAATATGCTCTGAAATATGTTCGTTCTTTTCTACTGTTTAGACTTCGAAGTAACAAACTCAGACATAGTTCTAAAGTTCATTTGATCAAGGCAATCCTCAACAAGGTTTATGGACAAACAACAGATGAGCCAGCAGGTCAAATTAAACAGACCATAAAATAAGATGGCTCACTCTTTCCAATTGCTCAAAAACACATGGACTGAACCATCAACACGTTGTGTTATGGGACAGTTGATTCCTTCATTAGATCATAGGGTCGCCGTATGCGTGTTGTTCCACTCAACGTCCTGGTGCAAAATCAAGTTTAATCGACCCGCGTTTTGCAATTCAACTGAATACTTAGTTTGTGACTTTTATCAGTAAGCATGCCGAGTTGTGTTGAATCGGACGAATGAATGACAGTTTTACATATTATTGAGTAGAATTTCGTGATTGGCCCAACCACCAATATTTATCAAAGGTCACATGGGCGATTAATGCGAGACACAACTAACAATAACAAACTGGTTTATTTCTTACGGATGAGAACCACAACTCATTACGTCTGTATTTTCGCTAACCGTGCACTCTACCCAGCCACTGAATTTATCAACTAAAAGTAGCTGTTGATTTAGTACGAAAATTGGCTAACACTGGACTGTCCGAAGTATATTCTAACCGATATGTGTATTTGTTGATGCTCCAACCGAGGATGATCCGGTGTTAGGATGATACGGCGTGATGCATGATGTTGGGGCAAGATTTTCTCATGTTACCCGGAATTAGGTAAGGTAACCGGAACTGGAACACGTAAATGTGAGATTAGCAATCCGTTTCACTATCACTGAGCTATCTCAAGTGATGCACCTAACGAACTGAGAAAAAAATGGTCAAGTTCAAAGCAAATGATCGACCATTATGTTCCAATTCGTCATAAAAAAAGCTGTCTGACAGCTAAGTTACGCTATAAAGAGTTCAAACAAGAACGACAGCAGACAGTTGGTTACCATATGACAAAATAATGTTTGTCCAAACGATGCAAATTAGCATTAAAATCTATACCGGAAATTCACAAACAAATAAAGCGCAAGTCACATGCATTTAGAACACACTAACACAAAAAATGGGCCTCTTTTGTGAAGGGCCACAAAACGTTATTGTCAAAACCAGTTTGCGACTTACCAACACTGTATTCCTGTCTTAGTGTTAGTACACATATATTGATCCACTTTGTTCACTCAGGTCGATTGTGCGTTTTTTGTGCACGCGTGTATATACACGTCTGTTCCGCAGAGAACAAAGGCATCAACAACCAAACGAACACACCTAAGTGTACGTCCGCCGATCTGTTGCAAGCGAGAGGGAGGAGTTAGTCATCCACGAGCATGAGAAAGGAATTTCATATGGAAGGATAGTATGGTGGCAGCGATGTGGAATTTGCCACCATAGCCCTAGCCTGTGGTTTCACCGACCTTGAGCATCCCAGACAAAATGGTCTGTATGGTCCTATGTACACACATACCGCATGCCTAGCCGGGTCGAGTGAAAAATGACCAGAGGCTACATGGCGAATGGCATGTCGGCCACACCACTATGCTATGGTTGGTGAGACAAGTAAACAACGCCGCTGTGCGTCCAAGATCCAGGACGCTGACCAGCAACGCAGCTTGTCGCCCGCGCTCGAATGGCCGACCGACGACAGGCTGGTGGATACGTTGAACACGCACACGATCGTATGAGCCTGTACGCGAACGCCCGAACGCACGCAAACGTCTAGGGTTGCGGTGGTCATGCCTCACCTACGCACCGAAATGGTCAAAGCTGATTGGTTAATACGGATGCAAGTCGTACTACACATGCTGCGTGACACATTTGTCATGCTGATTGGCTGTATCTCAGCCGTGAGGGCAGAGAGAGGCCGACAGGCCGTTCGGATGTGTGGTTACCGGCCGGGTCCCACGGCCGGCGTAATACAAACAGACGAATAGGTGACCGACAAGTCGAGTCGTCCAGACGAGACCACGTTGGTCTTTACTCTGACATAACAGGATTGGTCACGGACTGGGGGTGTGTAACCTACCGCGTCTAAAGTCAAACCACCGTAAGCCGTTAAATGTCTACTGCGTCGACGGGATTGCGGCCTAAGTGACTGTTGATCCAGCCTCCGTGTACCAATACTGACGAGACAATACGAAATGCTGGCATCCATTAATGTTCATTTTCTAAATGTTTTGTTCAAATATGAACGGTGTCCGTTTGCAAGAAAGCCAAACAAGCTAGCCGCAGACCTGATTTTTCACAATTGGGTATCATCTGAATTAATAAACCTGCCAAACTACTTGTTAGTAGCACAGTTTCCATGCTCAACAGTGGCGTTGGTGGATTCAAGCGTGAATTGTTTGAGAAATCCTACCAGAACAGTCGATCCCCTGGATTATTTGGTGGACTCCATGAGACAGTGAGACGGGTGGGTAACCGAGTCCAGATGTGAAATTTCCCAGCTCCTGGCGTGGCTTCGTAGCTCAGCTGGTAGAGCGCTTGCCGGGTTGAGGCATGGTGTTTCTGTCGCTGGTTCGAATCCAGCCCAAGTCCAGATTCTTCGCAACTGGGTCACTTCTATAGTATATAACTGACCCAAAATAGGCACATGTAGTAGCAGACGTGCCACAGTTGGTAAACAAATGGTAGGTATGCTGATCACATGAATTTAGCACCCACATATAACTGGTCACAGCTGTTGCATTCCCATAGGACTTCCAGACAATCTTCTTCGAAAAGAAACATTGTACTTGAGTTTCGCATGTATTGAAACTCGTCAGTAGTACATATCCTTGCCACTTCGGATATTAAAACTTGGCTCAAGCTTTTAGAAAACAAGTTTGTTGACCACTGTGCCACTGGCCCCCAATACAAGGCAAGACTCAACTATGACATCTGAACGCTCGCCTACATTCACTTGTGAGTATTGCCGAGATTGTCTGATGACCTCGGCAGAAAATACAGCAAATATCCTGTTAAATCAACCTAATAACCCTACGATTAAGACATCTCCGTTTGAAATAATCAAACTTGCCGGATACTAATATGCAGACAGTACTCGATATATTCAGTCGCGCCCATCAGTCAGTTAAGTTTACACTTGAGGGAGAGACTGGACACGAGATATCTGTCTAAGCTGTTCGTTTAAATCGACGAATAGACGGAAGTATTCAACGCAGAATTCATCGCAAGAATACGTGGATGGGTCAGTACACAAACTTTCACAGTTTTGTACCTTTAAAACAGAAGAGAAATCTAGTACATTGCCTGAGTGATACAGCATAAAAAATTTGTTCATCGGATACGTTAGGAAGTGAACTTGAATTCATAAAGAACGTACTTCATGATAACGGCTATCCGGAAAGATTTATTGACAGAAGTATGATCAGAATATCACCTAAACCTGAAGTGCATGACGTAAGAAAGAAGCCGGTGTTCATCCAAGTACCGTTCAAAGGTGACAATGCCGTAGAATGACTGACAAATAGGCTCAACCAGACAATTAGCAGGACCTATTCTATGGTTGAACTCTGTATTCAATTATCAACATCCCCAATTCTCAGGTTGTTTTTTAACAAAGATAGACTGACAGTTCAGACCTCATCTATATGTATTTACTCATTCACTTGTTCCTGTGAAGAAGGTTATATTGGTCGAACGTCAAGACAACTTTCGAAACGAATCCGAGAACAC